>NEWO01000001.1:5835433-5870211 GCA_003013225.1 Phalaenopsis aphrodite
TCTTCTCTACATCGACTGTATGGAATTCCTGAACAATCATTCATCAACATTAACGTCGCAACACATGTTGAAGCCTTGATGCCTACAATTCACAAATACATCATGAATTTTCATAAAAACGAGCAAGGCGAAAGGAATGGCTTGGGGCTTGCTCAATGTTTGGGCAATATAGAGCGTAATGGAAGGGGCTTAATAAACATATAGATGAGTGTGTGACATATATGAGAGTTATTTAGTCAAGTGCATATGTAATAATGGATTATTGTCATGAAAATGATGTAATAGCATCTATCAAATCTTTCTCTTTTTTCTTATGGATTGTTTTTTTTTTTTGTTTATTTAATTTATAATCAAAATAAAGATTTTAAGATATCCGAATAATTTTTTTTTTTTATGAAAAACAATGTATAAATCACAAATATAATTCTATGTTATAATTTTGTTGGTAACTTATACCTTTAGTTCTAGTAAAAGGGTTTACATACAGAACACCTAAAGTATTTTTAATTTTACATATTCCACACCTAAACTTACTTAATTGCATTTACTGGAGCTCGGAGGAGGGCAATAATTCACTGAATTCGATGGCCATCCAACCGAAAAGAGAAGCAGGCAAGAAGTTCTCGAATTTATTATTGCTCCCGGATTCAAAATTGAGAAATAGGGGAGCAGAGAGTGGTCAGAGAAGCCAGAATTAGGAAGAAAATTTTTAGAAAAATAGAGAGGTTAAGTGCTCGATTTATTATTTAGTTGAGTGCACGATTAATGCAAAACTAATTATAAGCAATGTCATTAGATCTATTATGAAATGAAGAAAGATTGTATGATCATTACGTTTTTTTTATAGGAGTGAGATTAGTGACTAGAGAAATGAGCATTGGCTTTAATAGTGTCGAGGGTGTTGGCAATGTGGTTGAGTGTTAGATATGCAAATATATAGCAATAGGGTGATACTTATGTAAATGCACCAAAATATTATTGAAAAAAATTAAACTAAGAACTCTACAGAAACTCAGCAGGATTTATTCAAATGTGAGGTTCGCAAAGTTTAGCCTCTTTCATCTGATCAACGAATTCAGACTATAGATCTACTTATTTAAATCATGAACCCTTGCACAAGGAGTCAGATAATCCTCAATATAGTGCAACATTTACAAATCTTATGTGCATGCAAAATTACGCTTACACAATTCTGGCAATTATGAACACAATGTACCCTTCAAATCACATGACATACTAGTTATTCAAAACCTTCGAACTCATATTAGTACAATAGAACAAGATATCAATACATAAAAATGTACTGATACATATCTATTTTTCATATATAGTTAGAACCATGCATCATTATAATATTATGTAGTTCCAAAAAGAACAAATATTACTCGTTGCTTTTCGCTTACTTAAGCAAATCTGAAAAACATGCTGATAAAAGAATGGGTTTTAAAGAAACCTAGTAAGTAGTTTTTCCTTCAAAAAACTTAGCAGTAAACAACTTATATAAAAAAGAGAATCATATTATTCAGCCCGCATCAGCGCGTGTTGCATGAAATAATTAATAATAAAACATCTATATCATGAAGTCCTTTCTCGTGGTTCACACCTTCAGCATTAGGGGTGTTAACGAGCCGAACACGAGCGAGCCTTCGGCTCGTTTATATTTCGAGCTCAAAAAGTGTGTTCGTGTTCGGCTCGTTTGTTTAACGAGCCGAACACGAGCCATTCACGAACAAAGAGTCCTTTTAACAACCCTAATCATGTAGTCATAAGACATAAAACAATAAGGGTTTGAGCAATATTTAAAAATTCTTATTTATATTAAAACATCATTTGAATCTAATTTAATAATTTTTATTCTATTTTCTTAATCAATATTTTAATTGATTATAAATCTTTGTAGCCTTGTAGTCAATTAGATTTTTTAAAATACTACTTAATATATATATACTTGATAAACTCATCTTGGTTCGTGTATTTCGAGCCAAAACGAGCCGAACACGAACGAACACATATTAGTTCGTGTTCAACTCGTTAACTTATCGAACGAAATTAACGAGCCAAACACGAGCTTATTAACGAGCCGAACACGAGCTGTTCGCGAACAACGAGCCATTTTGACAGACCTATTCAGCATAAAGTAACACTGCATAAAAGTACAAGACAAATATATCACCAATTTCCCATAAACAATAAATTGTCAAATCCCCAAATCTTGGGTCCATCAACAATCAAGAACATGATTTATCAACAAACAAAAATCCCCCAAATCATATAGTTGCATAACAACTTTTGTCTTAATACCTTACTAGTATTTCAAATGAACAAGCAACATCAGCTAGACTTTAGAAAATGATATTTTCCTCTTATCATTCTATTAACACATCACTTTTTACCAAGGAAGACTAATCTGTTAACCAATATCAATTTTTTGCTAGATTTGATTTATACTCTATATTAGAGGTAAATTTGCACAAAAATCAATGCAATTAAAAGAAAAGCGTACAACTAACAAAGCATGGATGGTACTGTACAAATAAGCATAAAATGTATGTTGTGTCATGTTCAAAGTGCTTCCCCCATCTTGTAAATCCTCCATAAAAAATAATGAAAGCTTGTATAAAAAACTCCTCACTTGCTTAACATTATACAGATAATTTTAATACATTTCAGTAAATTAACAGATGCTAATCATTTTACATGAAAATGGCCGTAGAATTGAGGAAAAAAGGCTCACAATATCTTGATCAATTTTTTGTCAGAATGAATTTCAAAGCCTTTGGATTTGCTAAGATATAAATTAAATGCATCACAATCATCTCAAGGTAAATTAACAGCTTTGAGAACCATTCTCACACAACTTTTTCCCCCAAGTTTTCCTTCTAAACTTGAATGCATATTTTTCATGTAGCTTTTCTTCATAAAACAACAAAGATTGCAAATACTGACAGCGAAGTGTTTACAACAAATAAAAGCAGAACGGATCCATATTGTAAGAAAAGCTTTACTGAACTTATTTATTTCCTTACACCTATAGAATCCTTTTCTAGATAGGGATTGCTTAAGAAAAGATTTACTGAACTTATTTATTTACATAAACCTTTGATAAGGCAAAGAACTCAAAATTCAACCAAAATGAAGTTGAGAAGTTCCAATTGCCAAAAATGAGATAGGGATAGCTTCAACTTACAAAGCTTGCAAAACGGAAGGGATTTCTTGCGCTCTTCTTGATGGCTTTGTGCAAACAATGAAGGGGTAGAAGCATTCATGCGATTTTTGGCATAGAGGGGGAGGAAGAGAGGGCTTCGGTGCCGTCGACTTCAGAACCAGAGAAGAGGATGCCCTAGAATCGTGAATCAGAGAGGAGGAAGCCCTAGAATAGCGAATCGGAGAGGAGGAAGGAAAGGGCTACAGTTCTTTCCTTCCCTGGAGAGAACTGATCCGAACGGAGACAAAACTGAAAGGGAATCTGATCGAGAGGCGAGCCGCAGCTTAGATCGCGAACGAAGCAGGGAGCTGCGAGCTCGATCGCGAACGAAGGAGGAAGAAATGCCGAATCCGAGAGGCGCAAGGGCAGGAGCTCGATCGCGAGGGTAGCGGAGTAATTCAGGAGAAAACGCGAGAAGACAACGCCGACCGCCGGTATGATCCCGCGAGAAGCATAATTCGTAAAATAAAATTTGCGATTTCCAGCCCGCAATGTAAACGTGTTATTCAAACAGTAAAACGCGTTTTCAAAAACACCGCCCACTATTTTAAGCTGTCCAAAGGGGGCTTTAATTGCATTTACTGGAGCTCGGAGGATCTCGTTCGGGTAAAGGATGAGATGCGGGACGTTCTTCGCTGAGTAAGAAGATGAGATGCGGGACGTTCTTTGCTGGGGAAGAGGAGGAGCTTCTGGAGTTCGGGGAACACTTGCGTTTAGGGTAGTCTGCTGCGACAAAGCTGGGCCCCTGTTACCCCCACGCGTTCCATCTTCGCCCGCCGCAAAGGCGAAAAATTCATGGAACGATACCGTGCAGCAGTAAAAACGCTGCGCCAAACGCAGCCCAAGCAATCAGCAACAGACCCGCCCGGTAAGTGCTCGGTGCTCCGTGCTCCGCCTTGTGGCCCTTTTCTCTGATGTAAAACTCTACGCATCCGATGCCTCTCCTTTCTTGCCAAATCGGACATTCGCTCTCCCGCCGCCTTCTCGGAGTCCGCCGCCACCACTCCTCCATCATCTCCAGCGGCGAAGACGCTGACCTTCCCTCCCTCATCTCTAATCTCGTTCTCACCCGCTCATCCACCCCTGCTTCCCTAACCTCCACTCTCTCCTCCTCCTTCCCCATCCCCACTTTCTCACCCTCCATCATTGACGCCGTCCTCAAACGCCTCTGGAACGACGGTCCCCACGCTCTCCTTTTCTTCCGCGCCCTCCTCCGCCTCCCTTCGTTCTCTCCCTCCGCCTCCTCCTTCGACCACGCCATCGACATCGCCGCCCGCCTCCGCGACCGTGGCTCTCTCCGCTTTCTCCTCTCCGCTCGAAACGCCGCTCGCCTTCCCCTCTCCCACCGTACTTTCTCTCTCCTAGCCGAGCGCTTCGCGAATGCCGGAAAACCTGACCGTGCAGTCCGTCTCTTCCTCTCCCTTCACCAACATGGCTGCCGTCAAGATCTCCGCGTTTTCAACTCTCTCCTCGACGTCCTCTGCAAGTCCCGCCGCGTCCGCAAGGCTACCTCCCTGTTTAAATCCTTCAAGTCCCGCTTCGGCGCAGATGCCATCACGTTCAACATCCTCGCCGAGGGCTGGTGCCGTCTGAAGCGCACCGCAAATGCTCTCGATGTGCTGAAGGAAATGGTGGATTCCGGCCTGGAGCCAACGCTAACCACTTACAATATCTTGCTAAAGGGTTTTTTTAGGGCGGGGCAGGTTAAGGAGGGATGGGAGTTTTTCCTTCAAATGAAGAAGAGAGGGAGGAAGGAGGGATCAGCATGTTGGCCGGATGTTGTGTCCTATACCACGGTGGTGCATGGTCTCGGCCTTGCTGGCCAGACCGAGAGTGCCAGCAAAGTTTTCGATAGTATGATCGTTGAAGGCTGCTTGCCTTCCGTAGAAACATATAATGCTTTGATACAGGTGCTCTGCAAGAAGGACTGTATCGGGAATGCACTATTGGTGTTTGACGAAATGCTGAGGAGAGGATACACCCCCAACGTAATTACTTACAATGTGGTGATCAGGGGGCTATGCCATGTTGGTGAGATGGGTCAAGCTATGGAGTTCATGGAGAAGATGCAAAATGAAGGATGTAAGCCTAATGTCCAGACTTATAACATTGTGATAAGGCATTGGTGTGAAGAAGGTGGGGTGGAGATGGCTTTGGGGCTGTTTGGGAGGATGAAGGAGGGAGGTAATTGTTTGCCGAATCTCGATACATACAACGTGGTGATCAGCAGCATGTTCGCCAGGAAGAAGTCGGAGGACATGGTGGTGGCAGGGAGGATGGTGATGGAGATGGTGGAGTGCGGGCATTTGCCTAGGAGGTTCATGTTCAATAAGGTGCTCAATGGGTTGCTACTAACTGGAAATCAAGATTTTGCCCGCGAGATGTTGCGGTTGCAAGATAGATTTGGGCGTTTGCGTCGAGAGATCAGGCTATGAAGCTTCGAGTGAAATATGAATCATATTTTTCAAATGAGGTTGGCTAGTTTCTTAGAGTCGTTTGCATTGTGGCTAGTTTTTCTTTTCACTTGAGTTCAGATTGTATAGCTAATGAAGAAAGATGATGGTTAAGGATTCTTAAGCTTTGCCTTACGTGCAGGAAGAAGCTTTCAGAATCATAGAGAAGTCTTAAATGTTATAGCTTTCAAAATCAAAATTTGCATTTTATTTGATACATCAACAGCTTTTTTCCCTTGTATCTTTTTTATAATCGTTAAATCGTCCGAGTGGTCTAAGCTCACGGCTCGTGTTTATTTTAGATATACGAGATTTTATATCACGGTAGATGTAATACAAATAGAGAATTACAATTCCTTTGGAAGTGGATGAAATTTAAATTAAATACTTTTACACTGTGGACTTTCTCTTCCTAATTTTTCTAAGTTGGAAATTTTTTGTTAGTCTAAGCAACTTATTCCTCATGCGTGAAGAAGCTGTATTTGGATTTTCCTTAATATTTTTCACGTCAACATATAAATGATCATTGAATCTTGTAGATTGAGAAAATTTTAATATTGCAATGACATTAAACTAAATAAAGGGATAAAAATATAAGATATAACTAATTGATCAAACATAGCCACATAACTGCCAAGAAATAGATTCGAAGAAAATCGCAATATGGATTAATAAACGAACAACAAACAAAGAAGCCAATAATAAAGCAACTATTAAGTCTATTACGATGTAATTTGTGGTAATGGATTAAGAAATTTGCCAGACCCACTAACATGATCAAAGATAAGCAATTCTATGATATTAAAAACTTTTTTAACCAATCAGTAAAATAATAAGAAGATCAAAATATAATTAATTAAATAATTTTAACAAGTCGTACAAGAGAGGTAATTAAGAACTAAGACCAAGAATAGTAGATCATACTACTGAAATTTTGATAAATTTTTCTCAAGTTATCATAATGTTATTAAAATTTAAGTTATTTTGAGCTTGTTAGATTTTTACCTTTATGGCATTCATTTTAATAAGAAATACTTAAGATTCAAAGACTTCAAGTCCCTTAAATTATGCTGAGAAGCTTCAACCTATATTTCAATTCTTGATCTGGGCTCATATCGAAACAAAACACTTTTAGAATCGTTGGACTCATCGTGTTGATATGTTCATTTTGATTATACTTTCTTTTTTAATTCAAGTTTAATTTGTCCTTCTAAAGTTAATTCTAAAAAGTTATTGTATCGTGATCCATGCATTATCTAATGAAATTTCTAGGGATGTATAAATATTTATTTTACACTTTTTGTTGTATCCTATTTTATGTTTGAATAAATTGCATAAAATGTTACCTAAGAAAAGATTTGTTGTTTATGATACTAGTAGCAACCACATAAGTTTTGATGGAACCACTTCTATCCTTAGAGTTCCCCATTTGGCTAGTAATGATTGTGTTGTTCTTAATAATATTAGAAGTTTTATCTTAGATTCCCAGCTACTAGTGTCATTTATTGAAAGATTTGAGTGAAAGAAGTTACTAAAGTAATTTATAAATTTGATTCCTTATTTATAAGTTTTGGTTATTGCTCGTTGAAGAGTAACAATAAAAAAAAGTCATTATAGTGCAATTTATAGCTTGATAATGCTCTTTGGACTGAGGTAATTATCTTTCATCTTAAATAGAAATGATTTAAGTAAGCTAAATTGACAAGCGGATATTTGCATTTTGATGGATGAATTTTCCTATATTACAAGCATGTTGGGTTTGCTAGTTTTTTGTCGTGCAGAAAGGGTGAACCTACGTGTTTGTTCCAGCTTAAGTTCTTTGTTCAAGTATTTAGTTATATAGTATCGGCTTGAATTTGACCTTTAAGATATTCGACTATATAGGAGCAATTCTTGAAAAATCTTCTTCTTATGTTCAATGGAACAATTTGTTTGATATAATCTAATGCCCAACTTTTTGACTTCAAATATGAGAAATCAATGTCCAAAGTGCCCTAAAGACTATAAGGGGGATATAATAATTTTTCAACTTTGTGATTGAATTTATTGATGTTAGAATATCTTCATCATAATATTTTTTGACCTAATGACAACATCTCTTGTAGTGAAAAATATTAAAATTTTAAATATTATATCAATTCAAACACAAAAAATAGATATACTTATTTCTCTTACAACCACTTAATTAAAAGAAAACATTTAAAATAGAGCATTGTTTTGTTTATCTTTTTTATATTGTTTATCTTTTTTATAATACATCCAAATTACAATTTTATAACCAAACAACTCAAAAGTCTTATTAAATCAAAATATTAACCTAGTCACTATTATTATTAAATTGAAATATCTATTTTGTAAAACATTGCCAAACAACTTGTAATAGTCTTCTCATCTTACGAGAAAGTAGGGTTATCCGATGTCCAACATATTTATAGTAGTAGAAGCCAATCATTTCTAATACCAACCAATTATGATGGTTCCACCAAGGTTTATGCGCGTCATTGCCGACACCACTCATTGCACACTATCATCATGAAGGCGACAATAGAAAAGGCCCCAAATAGAAATATAAGTCGTTGTCAAAAGCATCGATAGACAATGTTATCATGTCGGCTGATATCTTCAAACTCGGATAAGAATTATGCTTATGTTGTCGCTAAGATTGTCGCCTACCATTTTCAAGAATACTAATGCCCATCACCCCACATAGAGTTTATCATAATTTTCAACCACAATGCCAACACCCTTGACACTACAAAAGCCAAAGCTCATTTCTCTATTCACTAATCTCACTCCTATAAGAAAAAAGTAATGATCATACAATCTTTCTTCATTTCATAATAAATCTAATGGCATTGCTTATAATTAGTTTTGCATTAATCGTGCACTCAACTAAATAATAAATCGAGCACTCAACCTCTCTATTTTTCTAAGAATTTTTTTCCTAATGCTGGCTTCTCTGACCGTTCTCTGCTCCTCTATTTCTCAATTTCGAATCCGAGAGCATTAATAAATTCGAGTTTTTTTTGCCTGCTTCTCTTTTCGGTTGGATGACCATCGAATTCAGTGAATTATTGCCCTCCTCCGAGCTCCAGTAAATGCAATTAAGTTTAGGTGTGGAATATGTAATATTAAATATTTTAGGTGTTATGTATGTAAATTTCTCTGTTTTTGGGGCATTTTTTCACCCTTTTACAAGAACTAAAAGTATAAGATACAAACAAAACTATAATCTAGAATTATATTTGTGATTTATACATTGTTTTTCAAAAAAAAAAAGAAAAGTTTATTTGGATATCTTAAAAATTTTATTTTGATTAGAAATTAAATAAACAAAAAAAAAAGTTTATTCGGATATCTTAAAAATTTTATTTTGATTATAAATTAAATAAACAAAAAAAAAAAACAATCCATAAGAAAAAAAGGGAAAGATTTGATAGATGCTATTAAATCATTTTCATGACAATAATCCATTATTACAAATGCACTTGACTATATAACTCTCATATATGTCACACACTCATCTATATATTTATTAAGCCCCTTCCATTACGCTCTTTATTCCCCAAATATTGAGCAAGCCCCAAGCCATTCCTTTCGCCTTGCTCGTTTCTATGAAAATTCATGATGTACTTGTGAATTGTAGGCATCAAGGCTTCAACATGTGTTGCGACGTTAATGTTGATGAATGATTGTTCAGGAATTCCATACAGTCGATGTAGAGAAGAATACGCCGGTGAGTTTTTTTTGATGTGCTTGATCCCCTCATGCATTGCATTATAAACATCACATAAAGATTTATCAAAGGCTAAACAAGTAGGTAGATTTGCCCATTCACGGATTGTAGCACTTGCTATTATTAGTTTTTGTACAGGCGGCGGAATTGCATCTAATCTCAATGCTAGCGTGGGTGCCAAGAGCCCATGATGACCCAAAACCCTCGCTATACAGTAGGTCTGTGCCAAATCAAATGGATGTGGACCAATACGAACTATTGTCTCTTTATGAGCTAACATTGAATCGATGTAAACTGAGCTCACTTCTGTCCTTAGAGTCCTAATGTAAGATGCGCAAATACGATTCATATCATTGTTGTTAGGCATGAAAGTATGATCTTTTGAAAGGTGAAATAACCCAAACATCGCCAAAATATTTTTAGAGATTGTGTCTATGGGTTGCTGAAAGTCTGCTAGAAATTTAATCAATTCATCAACATGTTCTTGACTTGGCTAAATAATTGTAAAAGTCCAATCGACACGTGATAGTGAATTTGTCGCGGGCAACAAGCCAATTCCAAGACCGACTGCTCTTACGAATGCAGCAAGTGGATATTTACCTACTGACTCATAATTTAATGCTGCAATAGATTGAAGAGAGAATATTCTCAATTTGTTATTCAATCTTTCTATTAACACCTCATTAGCTTTAGCCCACGACACATCTTCTACTTGCATGTCATCTTGATTTAGGATGCCGACATCGCGAATGTCACAGTTAAAATTGCAAGCTGCACTGAAGTTGCTCATTATTACATCTTGAAAATTTAGTGGGTTTTCGTCAAAACCAGCATACCATTCTGATTGATGCCATCATTTGAAAAGTTCATTTCCTGGTTGCAACTCAATAACATCTACCACCTCTCTCACTTGTTGTTGATCGTGTGCTGACAACATAATCTCACATATTTCAGCATACGTGAGTTTTGTGGCTCGCCAATATCTCGCCGTCAGTTGAGGATGAGCATGCACCCTCCCATTCATGCCCGGCATCGGGGACATTCCAAGTGCTGTCAGGATCACCAACTTTTGCATTTGTGAATGCATTTAATATATAATTCAGGTTAAATTCTATTCGAGCTGAATTCTAGGTTTAACAGGACAGCGCCAGGAGATTTATGGGCTTTCGAAAATTTGGAAAACGGATGTAAGGAGAGATTTATAGGCTTTGGAAATTTTGGAAAATGGATGTAAGGAGAGATTTATAGGCTTTGAAAAATTTGAACGTACGGGCGTGAAGAGTTTGGGATTTCATAAATTTGGGTGGGCCAGACATTCGTATTATTCCTCATGTTTGCCGCAAAATTAGACTTCTTCCTCTCCGCACGCTACACCGCTTGCCTCCCCTTCGGCCCCCGCACTCTTCCGCTCCCTTCACCACCACGGCTGCCGTCAAGACCTCCGTGTTCTCAACTCCCTTCTCCACGTCCCCTGCAAGTCTCCCCGCCTCCACACGGAAACAGCTCTCAATGTTCTTGCTAAAGGGAACAGGACGTTGGCCGGATGGGGCAGGTTAGAGACAGATGAAGAAGAGAGGGATCAGGACGTTGGCCGGATGTTGCTTCTTACACCACGGCGGTGCATGGTCTCGGCATTGCCGGCCAGACGGAGAATGTCCGCAAGGTGTTTGATAGTTCGGTTTTTGAAGGCTGCACGCCTTCCGTAGCAACATACAATGCTTTGATACGGGTGCTATGCAAGGAGGACTGCATCCAGAATGCGCTATTTGTGTTTGATGAAATTCTTAGGAAAGGATACACCATCAATATGTGTTTGTTGGCATAAACCTCGAGATTAGAATGTCGCTAAGGTAATTCTTTTTATATCTTCTTCAATTTATTATGCTCCTTCTATCCTCAATTAGTTTTCTTCAATTTTCTTAGTGTTTGCTAAGTTTTTTCTGTGTTTCTTATATGTTTGCTTAGTTTTTTTGATGCCCTAGGAGTGATCCCAGAAATGTTATTATTATGGTTTTAGTAGCCAGATAAGTTGTGAATTAATGGTGTGGACTAAGTTTATTTAGGATTTCGTATAATTTGAGTAAGTTGTTAGTCGTCGTTTAATTCACGTGTCCGTTCAATTTAGATTTTTTTGGTTTTTTTTTTCTTTTTGATTGATCTTCTTTTTATCTTGTGTCCCTCAATATTAATTACATGTTAGATTTCTGGATTGCACTTCTTGAGGCAGACAATTTTCACCTATTAGAATATCAGCATTCTTTTCTTTATTATAGATGCTTTCCATAATTATTATATGTTTACTCAAATATTTGATAAATTGTATTGTACATTCAATCATATCTTTCATGTTTTTTACACATTTGTGAATGTTTTATAATTGTATTATTATGCCAGCGAGGTTTATTTGGCATTATCTTATAATTGTTGCATAAACTCTTAAATCTTATAATGGAACATTTGATGGTATAACCTACTTTATATGCACATTATCTTAATCAGAATGATATAGATTTTTTTTCATATAAATCACTTTTATCAAGAAGAAATATGTTTTGATCATGCATCTTCTATAATAATGATTACAACACTTAACATATATTTGCTAACGACCCTCTCTATCTCTCTCTTTATATCTATATATATTGTTGCACTTAGATAGGGGTTTAAATTGTTGAGCATTAGTGAGCACTTGTTTGTGTTTAGGCTTATTTGAAATTATATTTATTAGAAATTGGTTCCTGTTCAAAATCGTGTGCACAAGCTTGGTATGCTATTTATTTTAATAAAAAAATATTTGTTTGTTTCAAATTCATTTGTTTTTTTTAATTGTTAAAGAACCATTCACAACACTCAACAAGCAAATCTATAAATAGATCACAATTTTTTGTTACTCAAATGCTATAATTACAATGTCTAATTCAAGGACAAGATTTGCAACTCAAGAAAATGACTCTAGCATAAATAAATTTAAATTCAAAATATGTTATTTTTATACAATTCTTAACTTATGTAACTATAAAATCAACATTCTTAAAATTTATAAATTTATCTTTCATTTGTCCAATCTAAGTAAAAATTTTCCTCTTAATCGTATACTTTTTTTGACACTATTCAAGCAAAAAACTCATTACGAATTATTCAAAAAACATTAAATAATATATCCTTTTTTAAAATATTGCATACTTTTAAAAAAAAGGAATCTAGCATCCAAACTGAACCAATAAGGCAACAATCATCAATTAGAACTATATCAAGGGCTATGAAAGTCCAACAAGAAGCCAAAACCAATAACTCAACAAAATAACAACCATATTGAAAGCAATATGAATTGCTCATTATAGGTATCCATCATCTGCCTAATTATAAGTTTCCAACAATATTCCTTTACTTAGACCCAAAAGACAACAACATTATAAGTATTCAACAAAATTCATTATTAATGGATGCATCAAAAGTATTTGGAGGCTCGGATTTATATAATTTTATTTTAATTTTATTATCTATATGGTTGCACATCATTATTTCATCTCAACTAGAGGAATCGTAATTCATACTGATCGGCTTGCAACAATAATTTTTATTAAATAAATCATCATAACCTCTATCTGGCAAAAAATCATTTTATTCTCTGCTCTTCATTACTTAGTTAATAATTTAGCAAGGATCTATCCAACAATATTTAATAAAACAATTTAAGAATGTTGCATACTTGAAAAAAATGGATCTTGGAACTAAATTGAAAGTAATAAGGTTGCAAAAAATTGTGTTAAGAGTATATCAAGAAAGAAAAAACCTGTAAGCAAGGCAATAATGAAACCAAATATTAGTATGGATTCAACATTATAAGTATCCAACATTATTTTTTAACTAGGATTGACCAAGCAACAACAATATTTGTCAAAATTTAAATTTATGGTGGTACCTATGCTCATCATATAATCATGCTATGAAATTTTTTTTCCCATTAAGAGCTTTTTTACATGCATAACAATGAGGGAAAAATGTTTGTGGTTGGATAAGAATAAGTATAATTCATCTTGATGGCATTATTAAAAACTACTAAGAATTTTATAATTTTCTCATGTTTCACTCAATCTAAATTAGATGACAATCATTTTTAATTACTATCTCTTTTTGCATAATTGCTAAAGACATCATGATTAATTAAATCAAGCTTATGCATAAATTAAGTTGAGTTCCATCATATTGGCATATAAACAGACAAATTCTTTGATGTAGGAATT
Organism: Phalaenopsis aphrodite; assembly: GCA_003013225.1. Lineage (NCBI taxonomy): Eukaryota > Viridiplantae > Streptophyta > Magnoliopsida > Asparagales > Orchidaceae > Phalaenopsis > Phalaenopsis aphrodite. The sequence continues at coordinate 5,849,072 of NEWO01000001.1, forward strand.
GTTTTAGACATTTCCATAAAATCATGTAACCTAGTTGATGATTTTAAAAGATATTTAACAAAATCATTAATATGATGAATGCCCCTTTTTAATCTCGTTTAATATCTCTTGAACCATTTTGTTCAAGTTTATGCTCACAAGAGCTACATGAAAAAATGACTTTGAGAATGCAAGTTTTCTCTCCGCTGAAAGTTAGCTTGAAGAGAGCTATTGTCACATCATTACTAGTATTGGGTAAGTTGATAGCGGAGAGCTTGTCTTAGAGATTCAAGATATATATTTTGCTATGTGGTGGCTCCAACCCAATACAATTTATAATTGTCTTTTACAATTTTCTAGATTCATCAATGTAGTGAACATTTAAGCACATATAACTCATGATTTAATTAAAAGTTCTGCATTTCGAAGTTGGTGAAGTTTTTTGTATATTAGTTAGGCATATTTTCAACTTATCTTTCCAAATTCATGTGCCTTCATGCAGTCATTTCAAGTTGGGTTTCCGAAGGCCTACAGATGTTTTGGGTTCAAGACATTCAGTAATGCACTAAAATCACATATGCTTAACTCTATCATAATATGACACTCATGTTGATCATTTTATTGTAGATCATAATTGTTCTATTGGGATCCCAATTTTTGTATCTACATTAAAAGGTTAAGGAGTTAAATATTATATGGATGGATGAGCTTGAAAATTTATTGCATCAAGATCTATGTTTTACTTATGGATTTTCTAGGGATTCATTTACACTTATTTTATTTTTTGTTCTATCTTATTTTTATTTGTTTGAATAAAATGGATGATATTTCCCAATGGCAAGAGGCGTTGTTAATGACCTTAGCAGCAATTGGAGATCTTTTTTGGGATCCACTCCTATCCTTAGAGTTTCCCATTTTGATTATCATCATTGTGTTATTGTTCATACCATTAGGAGTTTAATTTTAGATTCCCAACTACTAATGTTATTTCCTTTGTTTGAGACTATAATTGAATGTCACACAAGTTTTAAAGACTCATTTTCTTGCTCAAATTAATCAAGTTATTCTAACAATTCAATAAGCACTTCAGCTAGCACATTTAATGATTATAGGCACATTGACTAGTGCAGAAACCCAAGCAAATCAATTAGTACTTGATGCCAAAACAACTCGAATGAATTAAGATAGCATAATTGTTCGAGCTAATGTATGGATTGGAGTTTAATAGATTGTACAAGCTAGTAAAGGGTATATAGATTGAACAATTAAGTTATCGAATCTATAATTTTCTATGAATCACACCCAGCCGTTTGAGTATTTTAGAAGATAAAAAAAAAATGAGAGAGAGAGAGAAGCTTTTAGATTTTATTTATTAAAATAATTAAGTGAAAGAAGTTATGTGACTTGAGTTCCAACTTGACTCCTTATTTATTGGTTTAGGATGATACTCAGTACATAATTGGATATATTTATGCTTTATCAAAAATAAAATATGTCTTTCAAGTGCAATTATTGCTTGATAAAGTTCTTTTGAATGAGAAATTTTTCTTCCAGGTGGAAGAGGAATGATTGAAGTAAGGCAATTTGACAAGTAGCCATTCACTTTTTGATTGGGTGAGTTTGCCAATATGCAAGTTTGTTGGATTGGCTAGTTAAGTCTTCAAGTAGGCTGAGTGAACTATGCCGGCTTGAATTTGGCCTTTAGATATTCTGCTATACAGAGCAATTTTTGAAGGATTTTTTTCTTTTATTCAATGAAACAATTTACTCAATAGAATCTAATGCTTTGCCTTATGACTTGAAATATGAGAATTCAATGTCTAAAGTGCTGCCGTAAAAGACTATTAGGGTGACTTGACAATATTTCAACTTTCAAAAGACATTGTTTGTTGTTAGAATATTCATCATTGCAATTGTTTTGAACTCGATGCAATAATTTCTTGGAAATTTCTTAAGGCTTTTCATGGAGAAAAATTTATCAGTGTCATATTGCGTAAAAAATGATCAATGATTTAATTAACGGGGAAACAATAAAATACTATTAAAAAAATATAAGATTCTGTTTGTTCGAATCATTATATTTATTCTTTCCAATGGTCGGCACGAAGAATAGAAGATTTATAATTTTCTTTACAACTTAGGACAGGATTTTAGGAAGAATATAATTATTGTCAATAACTTTTAAGAAGTTGGTAGATCAAGTCATACATAGTGAGATAAAGATTGAAGCTTTTATGGAGAAGAATAATGGAAGTTGATGAATGCAAATATTCAATTACGTGGGAGTTCCAAAAAAATCAACATTTAAATCATTAGGATCAAAAGCCTAAAGGCGGCTCTTATTCTCCTCAGCTTGAGCCCATAGAAACCTGTAATTTTATTGTGGATAATTTTTTTTTATATATGATCTTAGTCTTGAATGAAAGCCCGGACTTTGAAGAATAAAAAACAATTTATTTGGAATTGCTTGAGAAGGGAATTTAGAACGGTTTCAGCGTAAGATTGGTCGTTACAAATCTCGTGGAGGCCAAAATCAAAAGCTTATTACAAAGGACAAATAAATGGTATTATTTTTTAGCTTTAGTGACATCAATCTTAATTTATGGTACTACAGTCGTGCCAATAACATTACTGTGCTTTGTACTGCTAATAACAAACTCTAGCTCCAAATCAATAGTAACAGTTGACGAGGCTTTATTTGAGTTTGGGGCAATAGATTCACTTATGTCAAATAAATTTGAACCAAGTTCATTAATTTCACAATTTAATCATGTTTGATAATTACAATATCTAATTTTTGCATGATATTTACTTATCATGATGTTGCCATTATTATTAATGAAGGTGTGTGTATGCATATCCCCCTCATTTTTAATCTCATTACCCTAATTTGATCTAATATTGGGGTTAAATTGGATGCATATTTATCATGTTAACCTTATCCTTTATCCTGATTTTACTCTCAACCTTGCGTCATATCGAGTCTCTGTCATTTTCCCTACGTACATAATGATGCCACCCTACACCCCCATGATGTTCTATGATGACAAACACGGGTGAAAGAGCCGAGTTTGAGAGAGCTTATTGTTTGTTTTTGTTCGACTTGTTTGAATTTTTTTTATCTTGATTTGGCTCATGTTTGAAATTGGTCGTGAATAATATGTTTGTGATTTGATCGATTCAAATTTGTTTGTTTATTCAGCTCGTGTTCGACTCAAAATTAACTCAAATTATTTAACAAAGAATAAATTTTATTTTTTTAAAATACAACATAAAATTTTAATATAAAAATATTAAAATAATAGTATATTTATGATTTAACTAATTCAAGCCAAAAATGAGATGAACGTGATAGAACAAAAGTTTGTTCGTGTTTGTCTTATTTGCTTAAGGAACGAATCAAACATGAGTTATTTAGCGCGTCGAACACGAGTTATTCGCGAACAAGCTTTTTTGAAAGCCCTAAATATGACAGCCATGATGCCACGTTCTTTTGGATGAAATCACTTGTGACCTCCTCCCCTTACTCAATGCCACTTTGCATTTGCCTTTACAAATGCCTCACTTGTGTGATAGGACCTACGGCGGCGAACACAAACCCCCAACTGAGCATGAGCTTTGTTTGTGTTTGATTTGCTTGAAATTATAGTTGTTCGTATTCGTCTCGTGTTTGAAATAGTTCACTAAGAGTTTGTTTATGCTTGATTCAAATTTGTTTGATATGTTTCATTTTGGCTCGTGTTCAGCTTGAAATATGAGCTTGATTAAAAAAAATTATAATTCTAAACATTTTTTATTTGCAAAAAATATATATGTAAGGACCAACTTCAAGCAAAATAAATTTTATTTCTTACATAATAATATTACAATTTAAAATAATGAAATTGTTACAAATATACAACCAATAATTAATATTGTATAAATTACAATTGCGGTACAAACTACAAATGACTTTTTACATTGTAATTTTGTAATTAACAGTCACATTAAAAAAAGAAATAAAAAACTGTCACATTAACTTCATCTAACTTCTTAGCTCTAAGCCTGTAACTACAGTCATTAAATCAACATGTCTTGAGCTCTTCAAACTTGCAAGCCTGGCAAATACTTCACAGATCCATGAGGTTATCATATGACTTCCAAGAGGATCTAACCCAACCGATGAATGTCACAAGCTCAAAATATTAAGGAATAAGCAGAAATTTTGAATGATGCAGCCACAAACTAACCCAAGCTTCAATAAGCAGAAAATTAAAGAAACTAAAAGGAAAGTTAAGAGTTAAGAAACAAAAGCAGCGAGTTATCACCAACCTCAATTCCCAAATATAAGTTCATTTGATTCAAAGCAGATATTTCATCTCCAAATAAGTTCAAAATTTTTGCTGTAGAAAATTAAAGAAACTGAAAAGAAAGCTAAGAATTAAGAAGCAGAGGCAGTGAGGCATCACCAATCCCAATTCTCAAATGTAAGTTCATATAATTCAAAGCAGATATTTCATCTCCAAGTAAGTTTAAAATTTATGCTGCAGCCGCAAACTAACTCAAGATTCAATAAGCAGAAATTTTAAGAAACTTAAAGCAAAGTTAAGAGTTCAGAAGCAGTGATGCATCACCAATCCCAATTCCCAAATTTAACTTAATATGATTCAAAATAGATATTTCATCACCAAAAAAGTCCAACTCTTGCCTTAATTTTCATATATAACTCCCAAATGATAGAAAAATAGATTTGTAGTGGAGGGAGATGAACTCAGATAACACCCACCCACAATAATTAACATAAGTAATCCTTCCAGGTAATAGGAAATAATCAAAATAGAAGTAATTATTTCCCAAAATGATTGATTACTTGTGTGATCTCTGGATATCATCATAAGCTTATAAAAGAATAAGATATTGTGAAGCATCAATGAACTTATAAGTCATATAATATCTGATGAGCAAACAAATATTAAAGAAAATGTCATAAGAGACTCAACAATTGATTATAAGAGCCTAAATCAAATGTCCAAAGAGCCTGAACAATTAATCATTAAAGAAAATGCTGCCAAAGTATAGAGGAAATACTCTTTTTTTAAAACCCCCGCACGCTTCAAGACATTAACTTTTCAACCCACCTGCACACTTCCTAATAAAATCATGCAAATGCAGATACAAAACATTGTCATTTTTATCTCTATTAGTTTCACTTAAAGCACAAAAGCTCTGAGAATTTGAAAGTTACAATAATATAAAATAATTGATTTTAAGCATCCATTCAACCGAATAACAAACTCCTTATCAAATACTGGTAATTAAAAGCAAACGAAACATTTTAGAGTTAACGATTCTAGGAAAATTAAAATAAAGCAAACTTTCTGCCTTGTTAAAACTATTCTGGTAATTTGATGGCTAGTTTCTCCTCTTCTTCTAATATCTCTTGCTAGAATAAATAGTTAACTAGAAAAAATAATGTGAAGATTGTATATATAATATAACAAATAAGAGTTCATATATAGTATGCAATATTAAAAAAAGGATTCTAATCCAATAAGCATTCATATATAGTATCTCAAATATATATATCGGTGTGAGGAGGTTTCAACTCAATAAAATTAGTGATTCTCTTTTGTAATTTCCAAGACTCATCTATGAAATTAATAGTTAGGCTCATGTACCATATTGTCTTATTCGAAGTCCATCATTCAGAAGTTAAGTAAACCTTATGAATATTTTGAAATAAACTTTTAAATTTTCTTTTTCAATATCATACATCTTCATGCGATCATTGTTAATGGCGTTCTAGATACCCTCTCGTAGTTTGGGTTCAAAACCTCAATAACACATTAAATCACATGTCCTCGTCAATCATAAATGGATGGTATTGCATAATAATCATCTTAACAATAATTTTTCTGATTTTATGCTGGTCATAAACTTTGGGATCATAAAAAAATAGTGGATCAATGTCAAAATTTCAATCATAAGGCAAAATATGTAACAATTTTTATCTTTTATCACTTGACACAATAACATTCTTGTTCTTAGCTTTGATTTTCTCATACTCTTTTGCATGCCTAAGAAGTTGTGATGTACTAGCACTTTTCAATTTGTGAAATTTAGTATGAAAACAAATGGATTGCAAAAAAGGGAGTTGAAATTCTCTTAGATGTAAATATTGCTTCAACAAAATAATCTCATGTAGTAGATATCCTTTTTCTAGCCTTTGTACGGGGCAACTATAATATTAAACTCAACAATGACAACATTTGTGGGTGATGAAAGAAGATTTAGATTTTCATTACTATTTTTCAACTTTCAACAATATTTCATTACCAAAAGATGCAGTTTGAGAGAGATCTAATGTGGAGATCATTAAATGGTAGGTTGATAGCCCGCTAAATAAAAAAATAACAAGTAAATAATTTGATAAACTTAAAATGATCTAAATATAATATTACAATACAAATAAACCTATCATACATATCATAACTATCAACAAACTAAGTTGTCGACGATAAAGTGATAAACATAGGCTATCAATAAACTAAGTTGTGACTGATAAAGTTATAAACATAGCTTAAATGAACGTATCATCCATCAAGAACTTAAGCCGATCAAAATTTCCAACTCTATGTTTGGCAAAAAAAATTGCATAGTATAAACATAAAGTTACTCTACTAAATATCGATTTTCTTATATATATATTGTTTTTTTTAAGACTATAGATTTTGACTTGGTAAGTTCATATATAATACCATGAAGAATAATATTAAAAAAAAATAAAAGTAAAGATGACAATGATTAAATCAACAAGCTAATTAGTGCTTTTAAATTACTCGTTGTAGGTTAATAATTTTTGACATTATCATAATTTGTAAATTTTGTAAATCATTAATTAGAGCAATTAGTGTTTTTTCATGTGACATCAACTTTCATTGTCATAATTCTGTTTTAAACAGTTTCACTAAACAAGAGTAGAATGATCATTTTTCCAGAACAAGCTGCTCATAGTTGTTCTCAAACAGCTGCAACAAACAGACAGTCAGCTTCTCAGCAGCAACTTCTCCGCAGTAGCTTCCTGGGGCAGCGCAACTGCAGCTGAAAAGCTGAGAAGCTGCAGCTGCGCCAAACAGACCCTAAGTAGTCAAACTCAGTTAGTTTGTTTCCGCTTGATAAGTGCCTGGTGAACTAAGCTCCATGAGCTAACAATTCAATCTCAAACTAGCCCTGAATTTGATGAGTTAGCTCGTGGGCCAGCGCATTTAAAAAATATTAATATAAAATATATTTATAATATAATAAATTTGAATATTTTATCTTTAAGTATTAAAAATATTAAAAAAATATTATTTTGTATTTTTTATTAACTTAATTCTTATTATTTGTTTGATAATTGTTCATTCTATTTGTCATTTTATTATAATATTACTTTACATTACTATTATTTTCTCTATTTTATAATAGATAAGCATGTTTGAACTCGTAGACTTAAGCTCGGGCTGGATAAAATTAATAAAGTTAAGCTCCAGTTCAAGCTCAAGCCGAGAGTCGCTCGAGCCCGACTCGACACATTTACACACTTACTTGCCGCAATACTTTGGCAGGGTGTTAAACATGTCAGCAACTCTCATTTGATTAAGCCGAGGCGCAACTTACTAACTCATCAAGTTTGACTTATGAGTGATTTCACGAGTTGAGTGTGAGGTAGCTAGCGAACTAATTTGACTCAATTACACTCGAATTTCAAGTAGAAGACCATACTTAACTTCAAGCTCAAAAGGGACTTGAATACAATATAACATATACTAATACTTTAAAAAGCTTATAAAAATTATTTTCATTATGTATCATGGGAGGCCAAAACTTTAGAAATAAATTATAGATTTTAATAATTTCTTCCCATTCATAATAAGTGGAGGTCATCTTGATAAGGAAAAAAAAGGGGTAAATTCAAACAAGAAAAATTAAGAAATAAAAATTATCAGTTCTTGCTTAGAAGAAACACTCAAGTTTAATTAAAAATATGGATAAAAGGGAAAATGAGAAATAAAAAGGATGCATATGATATGATGCATTAGTTATGTTGGAAGTTCATGAAATTTAAGAAATTTCAAATGTTAGGAGCCATTGAAATAATGTTTTATATTCTTAGATGACAAATTTAGATGCCATTAATGAAAATGGATTCCAACTCCACATTGGATATTATGGATCGTAAGATCAACAATATATACCCTTCAAAATAGTAATATAAAATGAATCAAGGGTTGGCATGCAACATTATAAAATTTATATTTAAACTAAAGAATAAATTTAAATAAAAAACAGTCCTAATCATCGTCATCGTCATCATCATCAACTCCATCTTCTCCGTAAGCCTTTTCATCCCTTCCAAAAACTCCACGACCTAAAACATCATAAAATTTGTACTCCGTCAATATACATCATATAATCTCTTTAATATCATGTCTTATGACTAGTTGCCATTGAAATTAGCTTCTTCAAGTTATCTGTGACATGGAGAAGATCAAATCATATGTGCTATCCATCACACGACCACTGATATCACATACCCACTGTTATTATATAACTAAAAAAATATGGTGAATTGGATATTTTAAAATTGAATTCTTTTTAAAAATTTTTATTATAAATGTTCAAGTTAAATAATAATTGGTTTAATTTCTTTTGATTAAAATAATAAGATTTACTAATTAAATTTAAATATCATTTTTTTTGTAACAATAAAATATGAATCCAAGACTTAAATAACTTTGATTGGTTAATACACAAAAAATAATTAAGTTTTCAAATATCGGCTATGCAAACTAATATTATATCATATTAAATTTTGAAATTATTATTTATGATTGTGTAGTAGATCATATTGTGATAAGTCTTCATTATTAAAATTGATTATAAAGTTCAACTTTAGATTTTATAACTCAATTTTTTCAATATCTATAGCTCTTCATAATGGAGATTAAGTATAAATTTTATCTTTATGTTTTTTAATTTTATTTATCTAAAGTATATAACCATTCATAACAAAAATTAAGTGTACTTCGCATTTAAATGTGATGAAATTCTTTTGCTAATATTCATAACTTCTCATCATTTATTAAAAAATAATTGCACTAAAAGTTGAGAGAAAAACTCACATCTTTTAATTTTCCATTTAACAAACTTTGCTACCATATAGGAAAAAAAATTAAAAAAAGACCTTTTGGTCTAGCCACCTAGCCATTTAAATGTGTTACTAAAGCCAATAATTCACAATTAAAGAAATAAAATAAAATATGAATCAATGGAAACCATTATTTTGTGATATTTTTTGGTGTGATGATCATATATATTTTTTCTTACATACGGTATCAGGAAAGTACTAGGTGACAGGTGCGTTGAATAGTTCGAAAGCATGAATAATCATTCATATAAATAATCATAAGTCTTAAATGTCTTTAGATTTGGTGATAATAACCTTTTTTTCAAGTCTAATTTTGTGAAGATAGCATTACCGCTAATTAATTGGTCTAATAATTTATGCAAATGAAGAATAGCAAAACAATATTGAATTGTTATTTTATAGATTGCTCGACCATCCATGCCCAAGTGCCATGAACTATCATTTTTTTTATGGCAAAGGAGCTAAAACAACACAAAGACTTAAACTCTTGTGAATGTGCCCTTTAGTTCTTTAGTCAATAATTCTTCTTTTTGGAGTTGATGCTCAGTAACACTTGAGGGCTCAAACAATAATGCGGTGTGTGAGGAAAAATTTCCCTTTGAGCCAAATTGATGTGTGCTATCTGAGGAAAGTGAAGCTCAGCTGAAAGCTCAAATGGAAAAACATATGCAAACTCCTTAATCAAAGCCTAGGTTGTAAGAATCAGCTCATGCAATGGCTAGACTTGCTTTTCAATCGGTAAATATGCTATATTGGTTTCTTGAATCGCTTGTTCAAAAAAAACCTGGGAAAGAAGTGTAGCATTTGTTGGCCCTAAAGTGATACATGATGCCATTACGGTGAAGTAGAATATATATTTTTTTTTGCCAATAAAAAGAAAAGGGAAAATGTTAATACAACCATCATGAATTATCACATGATCAAATTGTCAAGGACACCGCAATAAAATATGATTAGTATCCATTAGAGCGATGTCACATTTAATAACATCCATGTTTTGATTTAGGTGGCTTTGGATGAGTTTGAGTTGGAGATTAAGTCGATGGATTCAACTCTAACACATTTTCATAGCTCCAAGAATCAATAATGAAATGACATGCCTTGCCTCCATTTGAACAAGTAGATTGAAAAATATTGGAACGATGCTTCAAATGATCTGGAACATGATGACTTAAAAAGTCCTGTGGAACATGAGAAGAGGACCATTGTCTCCTTCTTCATATACCTCATGTGGTGCTTATTCATCTTATTAAGGAGAGGATTCATGGTTCATTAAATATCATTAGTAGGTAGGTTACAATCCTTTTCTATTTTGAATAATCTGCAAAATGGTGGCCTATTTCACCATACTTCAAACATTTATTATTACAAAGATTATGCTTTAGCCAAGGTGTAGTTTTCACATATTTAGAAGTTGTGGTATCATTTGGTTGCAAATTTGTAGGAGATAAAAAAGGGTGGCAAACACAGAAGGGATACCCAAGTTTGGATAGACGAGATAATTGGCTTTCCACCTTTAATGCACGTTGATGTGCTCAAGTCACTGACAAAGGATTGAACATGTTGAGGACACCATTATATCGTCTGACTAGTTGCACAAATTGTTGGAAGAGCAATTGAACTTGTTGTCGCAATCAGACAAAATATTCACGATGCAAAATGTCATCCAACAATATTTTGAACTTCATCTTCATAGTATGATCTAAGACCATCTAGCTATGATACCAACTTATACGACACCAAACCAAAGAATTGGTAGCTACAATATGATTTCCCAATCAAGAAAATAAAAGACAGTGCCTAACAAGTTAGGATGCCATATGATGCTTTAGGTTGTTTCTATCCAAGTCCAAGAAATTTGAACGAGCAAACTTGGTTACATAAATGATTTTAAAAATCAGGTCAACCGGTAGGTTCGGTCGGTTCAACTGTGAACCGATCATTCGATTGATTTTGCTCAAGCTTAAAACCATTTCTGCACAGAATCAAGATTGAATTTGTCAGAACTTGGGATAACCCGACTAACAGGTGAACTGGTCAAATTTTTATGAACCGAACGGTTCTAATCTTGTCCAATTCTAGCCTTTTAGTTTTGAACTGAAAACTAAAAATAAATTATTTAATTTAAAAATAGAGAACATATCATATCTCAAAATCTTGATTTAAAATATTATTCAAAATTTTTGAAAAAGAAGTGTCTTGAATTAAAATATTAGTTATTGAATCTATAAAAATCTTATGATTGTATCATTATTTTTTTATATAAATTATATTGAAAGTAATTTAAATATCTATTTTGCCAGCTTGTTCATCTATGCTTCAACATCACTTGAATCATGAAACCTTGAACCACTCTTCCATCCGATGCCTGAATTAAAATTTAAGATAAAAATGATTACGAGATATGCTTTGATAGAAAAGAAATGCTTGCTTTTAATTTTGGGTGATCAAACCGTTTAGAATTTTGTTTACTAATAAATTAATTTTACTTTAACGAGTCATAATTTTGCACAATTATAATGAGTTATAATTTCGCACCATCGCTTCTGGCCATTTCTTTTGAATATATATATATATATATATATATATATATATATATATATATATATATATATATATATACTATTTTTCAATTCTCACATTAAACTCTAGTATATAAATGAAAGTTATCTGGCTAAAATAGGAGTATTTATTGCATACTGATAACATATGTGTGGATTTGAGTGTACTCATTGTATGCTCATCTGAGTATATCCTAAAGACATCCAAACCGTATGTAATATTTTTTTCTATATTAGAGCCTTGTTGATGTGTCCATAACAAAAATAAATACTTCGACCTTATCTACTCATTAATACGAAAAATAAATACTTCAACCTTGTTTTCTATATTAGAGCCTTGTTTTGTTGGGAAGGAGGAGGTGTGGTTCTGTTGGAGGGTGAGGGGTGGGACGGATATACAAAAGTGTGAGCATTGTTTATGGTGGAGGTAGGTATGAGAAAGGGTGTGGGAGTGGTGGTGGTGATAATGGATGAAGGGTTGTGAGTTTGTTATGCTTGAAAGGGAAAGTAGTGTTCATTGAAGGTAACACGCCGAAAAGTAATGATACATTCTTTTTGAATGTCATAACAATGACAACCTTTGTGATGGTGACTGTAAGCTAAAAATACATATAGTGGGAATTTTGGATGGCATTTGGTATGCATAGAGGGTGGATGCAATGGGAAACATGCACAACTGATAGTATGGTATTCTGGAAGAGCGTTGAATAACAGTTGGAATGGGATTTATTATGAGTATTGCTTTAAGATAAAAGGTTTATTAAATAGACAATTGTGTTTGCAGCTGCCATCCAAAATTTGTGAGGAAGAGAGGCAGTGTTGAGTAAGGTTCAAGCTGTTTCTATATGTGTCCGTTTTTTGCATTCAACAACCCCGTTTTGTTCGGAGGTGTCAGCTGAGCTGCTGATGAATACCGTGATGTTGTGAATATGTTTGCAAATGTGTTGATTTATACTCAGTGCCATTGTCAGTTCTTAAATTTTTTATTGATTTATTAAACTGATTTTAGATTTTTTTATGAGGATTTATAAAAATATAAAGGAACATCAACTTTAGAGTAGAGAGGAAAGCACCGACAATGCTTTGAACAATCATCAATGAAAGTTACATAATATGTACAACCATGGTTGAGAAAATGGACCCCATACATCTAAGCGAAGAAGTTCAAAAACAGTAAATTGATTTGTACATTTCGAAAATGACAATTTATGATTTTTATTACAGAGACTTTCATTGCAAGGCAAACTGTTTGGGGTAATGCTGAGTGATGGCTATTGTGTAGCTACAATACACATTATCGTGGGATGTGGGTGTCCCGATATTTCATGCCACAACATGGTTGTAGTGGTAGCCTTGAGTGCTTTTAATATGATCATCATTATTATGTTCAATGTGATTACTAGAATAATCAATTTAATTACTTAAAAATTTGAATGAGTTTTGGTTGTTCTAATACCGAGTGTTTATATTCAAAATTCAAATAATTAAATTCATTGTTTTAGTAGCTTCATTTAAAATAATAAAAAATAAATATTTTATTTTACTAACGTCATCCAAATTAAGAGCAATCAGATTCATATTTAGATTGGAAAAATTTGCAATGGACTGAAAAAAAAAATTTGTGATCAAACAAACCTTAGGTTATGTAGTGTTGTTTCTCTTTATATGCATTGAGATTTGGCAAGCAGTCACCTCCTTCCTTCATCCTCGCAAGAAGCTCCAAAGTCTTCTCCTACACACCTACTTCACACCAATGCCTTATCACAACATTAAGAGTTTCAACATTTGGCTAACATCCTTCGTCCCACATCATATCCATGAAATCCATCACCCGAACCCATCTCACCACCATGGCATAGTCCCCTGATCTCCACACTGTTAAGTAGTCGTATTGGGGGTGTATCATCTCCTAAGAATTTCATCAAACACCAATAGCGCATTCTGGATGCAGTATTCCTTGTATAGAACCCGAATCAAAGCATTGTATGTAGCTACGGAAGGCGCGCAGCCTTCAACAACCGAACAATCAAACACCTTGCGGCATTCTCCATCTGGCCGGCAATGCCGAGACCATGCACCACCATGGTGTAAGAAGCAACATCCGGCCAACTTCCTGATCCCTCTCTTCGTCATCTGTCTCTAACCTGCCCCATCCAGCCAACGTCCAGTTCCCTTTAGCAAGAACATTGAGAGCTGTTTCCGTGTGGAGGCGGGGAGACTTGCAGGGGACGTGGAGGAGGGAGTTGAGAACACGGAGGTCTTGACGGCAGTCGTGGTGGTGAAGGGAGCGGAAGAGTGCGGGGGGCGAAGGGGAGGCAAGCGGTGTAGCGTGCGGAGAGGAAGAAGCGGGAGAGTTTGCGGTGGAGGAAAAGTCTAATTTTGCGGCAAACATGAGGAATAATACAAATGTCTGGCCCACCGAAATTTATGGAATCCCAAACTCTTCACGCCCGTACGTTCAAATTTTCCAAAGCCTATAAATCTCTCCTTACATCCATCTTCCAAAATTTCCAAAATTTCCAAAGCCTATAAATCTCTCCTTACATCCGTTTTCCAAATTTTCCAAAGCCCATAAATCTCCTGGCGCTGTCTTGTTAAACCCAGAATTCAGCTCGAATAGAATTTAACCTGAATTATATATTAAATGCATTCACAAATGCAAAAGTTGGTGATCCCGACAGCAGTTGGAATGTCACCGGTGTCGGGCATGAATGGGAGGGTGCAAGCTCATCCTCAACTGACGGCGAGGTATTGGCGAGCCACAAAACTCACGTATGTTGAAATATGTGAGATTATGTTGTCAGCACACGATCAACAACAAGTGAGAGAGGTGGTAGATGCTATTGAGTTGCAACCAGGAAATGAACTTTTCAAAGGATGGCATCAATCAGAATGGTATGCTGGTTTTGACGAAAACTCACTAAATTTTCAAGATGTAATAATGAGCAACTTCAGTGCAGCTTGCAATTTTAACTGTGACATTCGCGATGTCGGCATCCTAAATCAAGATGATATGCAAGTAGAAGATGTGTCGTGGGCTAAAGCTAATGAGGTGTTAATAGAAAGATTGAATAACAAATTGAGAATATTCTCTCTCCAATCTATTGCAGCATTAAATTATGAGGCAGTAGGTAAATATCCACTTGCTGCATTGGTAAGAGCAGTCGGTCTTGGAATTGGTTTGTTGCCCGCGACAAATTCACTATCTTGTGTCGATTGGACTTTTACAATTATTTAGCCAAGCCAAGAACATGTTGATAAATTGATTAAATTTCTAGCAGACTTTCAGCAACCCATAGACACAATCTCTAAAAATATTTTGGCGATGTTTGGGTTATTTCACCTTTCAAAAGACCACACTTTCATGCCTAACAACAACGATATGAATCGTATTTGCACATCTTACATTAAGACTCTAAGGACAGAAGTGAGCTCAGTTTACATCGATTCAATGTTAGCTCATAAAGAGGCAATAGTTCGTATTGGTCCACATCCATTTGGTTTGGCACAGACCTACTGGATAGCGAGGGTTTTGGGTCATCATGGGCTCTTGGCACCTCCACTAGCATTGAGATTAGATGTGACTCCGCCGCCTGTACAAAAGCTAATGATAGCAAGTGCTACAATCCGTGATTGGGCAAATCTACCTACTTGTTTAGCCATTGATAAATCTTTATGTGATGTTTATAATGCAATGCATGAGGAGATCAAGCACATAAAAAAAAACTCACCGGCGTATTCTTCCCTACATCGACTGTATGGAATTCCTGAACAATCATTCATTAACATTAACGTCGCAACACATGTTGAAGCCTTGATGCCTACAATTCACAAATACATCATGAATTTTCATAGAAACGAGCAAGGCGAAAGGATTGGCTTGGGGCTTGCTCAATGTTTGGGCAATATAAAGCGTAATGGAAGGGGCTTAATAAACATATAGATGAGTGTGTGACATATATGAGAGTTATATAGTCAAGTGCATATGTAATAATGGATTATTGTCATGGAAATGATGTAATAGCATCTATCAAATCTTTCCCTTTTTTCTTATGGATTGGTTTTTTATTATTATTTAATTTATAATCAAAATAAAGATTTTAAAATATCCGAATAAATTTTTTTTTATGAAAAACAATGTATAAATCACAAATATAATTCTAGATTATAATTTTGTTTGTAACTTATACCTTTAGTTCTAGTAAAAGGGTGAAAAAATGCCCCAAAAAACAAAGAAATTTACATGCATAACATCTAAAATATTTAATATTACATATTCCACACCTAAACTTACTTAATTGCATTTACTGGAGCTCGAAGGAGGGCAATAATTCACTGAATTCGATGGCCATCCAACCGAAAAGAGAAGCAGACAAGAAGATCTCGAATTTATTATTGCTCCCGGATTCGAAATTGAGAAATAGAGGAGGAGCAGAGAACGGTCAGAGAAGCCAGAATTAGGAAGAAAATTTTTAGAAAAATAGAGCGGTTGAGTGCTCGATTTATTATTTAGTTGAGTGCACGATTAATGCAAAACTAATTATAAGCAATGCCATTAGATCTATTATGAAATGAAGAAAGATTGTATGATCATTACGTTTTTCTTATAGGAGTGAGATTAGTGACTAGAGAAATGAGCATTGGCTTTAATAGTGTCGAGGGTGTTGGCATTGTGGTTGAAAATGATGATAAACTCTATGTGGGGTGATGGGCATTAGCTTTCTTGAAAATGGTAGGCGACAATCTTAACGACAACATAGACATAATTATTATCCGAGTTTGAAGATATCAGCCGACATGATAACATTGTCTACCGATGCTTTTGACAATGACTTATATTTCTGTTGGGGGCCATTTCTATTGTCGCCTTCATGATGATGGTGTGCAATGAGTGTTGTCGGCAATGACGCGCATAAACCTTGGTGGAACCATCATAATTGGTTGCTATTAGAAATGATTGGCTTCTACTATTATAAATATGTTGGGCATCCGTGTTAGCCTTGGTAGGATAGCCTATCTTTCTCGTAAAATGAGAAGACTATTGCAAGTTGTCGGCAATATTTTAAAAAATAGATAATTTAGTTTAATAATAATCATGACTAGGTTAATATTTTGATTTAAAATAAGACTTTTGAGTTGTTTGGTTATAAAATTTTAATTTGGATGTATTATAAAAAAGATAAACAAAACATTAATGTATTTTAAATGTTTTCTTTTAATTAAGTGATTGTAAAAGAAATCATCAAAATTATTTTTTGTGTTTGAATTGATATAAGATATAAAATTTTAATATTTTCAGTACAAGAGATGTTTTTATTAGGTCCAGAACTATTATGATGAAGATATTCTAATATCGAGTAATGCAACCACAAAGTTGACATATTATTATCTCCACCTTATAGTAGTTAGGGCACATTGGATCTTGATTTCTCATATTTGAAGTCAAAATGTTAGGCATTAGATTATATCAAACAAATTGTTCCATTGAACATAGGATGAAGATTTTTCAAGAATTGCACCTATATAGTCGAATATCTTAAAGGTCAAATTCAAGCCGATACTGTATAGCTGAATACTTGATGAAAGAATTTAAGCTGGAAAAAACCCATAGGTTCACCCTTTCTACATGAAGACTAGACTAGCAAACCCAACAAACTTGCAATATAGGAAAATTCATCCATCAAAATGCAAATAGCCGCTTGTCAATTTAGCTTACTTAAATCCTTTCTATTTAACATGAAAGATAATTACCTCAGTCCAAAGAGCTTTATCAAGCTATAAATTGCACTATAAAAACTTTTTTTTATTGTTACTCTTAAACGAGCAATAACCAAAACTTATAAATAAGGGGTCAAATTTATAAATTACTTTAGTAACTTCTTTCACTTAACTCTTTCAATAAATGACATTAGTAGCTGGGAATCTAAGATAAAACTTCTAATATTATTAAGAACAACACAATCATTACTAGCTAAATGGGGAACTCTAAGGATAGAAGTGGTTCCATCAAAACTTCTGTGGTTGCTACTGGTGTCATCAACAACACACCTTTTCTTAGGTAACATTTTATGCAATTTATCCAAACACAAAATAGGATACAACAAAAAGTGTAAAATAA
The DNA here is from genome assembly GCA_003013225.1 of Phalaenopsis aphrodite. Lineage (NCBI taxonomy): Eukaryota > Viridiplantae > Streptophyta > Magnoliopsida > Asparagales > Orchidaceae > Phalaenopsis > Phalaenopsis aphrodite. The sequence goes on from NEWO01000001.1 coordinate 5,866,899, forward strand.
ATGTTTATACATCCCTAGAAAATTTATTAGATAATGCATGCATCACGACACAATAACTTTTTAGAATTAACTTTAGTAGGACAAATTAAACTTGAATTAAAAAAAAAGTATAATCAAAATGAACATGTCAACAAGATGAGTCCAACGATTCTAAAAGTGTTTTGTTTCGATATGAGACCAGATCAATAAATGAAATATAGGTTGAAGCTTCTCAGTATAATTTAAGGGACTTAAAGTCTTTGAATCCTATGTATTTCTTATTAAAATGAATTTCATAAAGGTAAAAATCTAACAAGCTCAAAATAACTTAAATTTTAATGACATTATGATACTTGAGAAAAATTTAACAAAATTTCAGTAGTTTGATCTACTATTCTTGGTATTAGTTCTTCAATTACCTCTCTAATACGAGTTTATAAAATTATTTAATTAATTATATTTTGATCTTCTTATTTTTTTACTGATTGGTTTAAAAAGTTTATAATATCATAGAATTGCTTAGCTTTGATCATATTAGTGGGTCTAGCAAATCTCTTAATCCATTACCACAAATTACATCGTAATAGACTTAATAGTTGCTTTATTATTGGCTACTTTGTTTGTTGTTCATTTATTAATCCATATTGAGATTTTCTGCGAATCTATTTCTTGGCAGTTATGTGGCTATGTTTGATCAATTAGTTATATCTAATATTTTTATCCCTTTATTTAGTTTAATGCCATTGCAATATTAAAATTTTCTCAATCTACAACATTCAATGATCATTTATATGTTGACGTGAAAAATATTAAGGAAAATCCAAATACAGCTTCTTCACGCATGAGGAATAAGTTGTTTAGACTAACAAAAAATGTCCAACTTAGAAAAATTAGGAAAAATTAGGAAGAGAAAGTCCACAGTGTAAAAGTATTTAATTTAAATTTCATCCACTTCGAAAGGAATTGTAATTCTCTATTTGTATTACATCTAATGTGATATAAAATTTCGTATATCTAAAATAAACAGGAGCCACGAGCTTAGACCCCTCGGACGATTTAAAGATTATAAAAAAGATAGAAGGGAAAAAAGCTGTTTATGTATCAATAAAATGCAAATCTTGATTTTGAAAGCTATAACATTTAAGACTTCTCTATGATTCTGAAAGCTTCTTCCTGCACGTAAGGCAAAGCTTAAGAATCCTTAACCATCAGCTTTCTTCATTAGCTATATAATCTGAACTCAAGTGAAAAGAAAAACTAGCCACAATGCAAACGACTCTAATAAACTAGCCAAACTCATTTGAAAAATATGATTCATCTTTCACTTGGAAGCTTCATAGCCTGATCTCTCGATGCAAACGCCCAAATCTATCTTGCAACCCCAACATCTATCGGGCAAAATCTTGATTTCTAGTTAGCAGCAACCCATTGAGCACCTTATTGAACAAGAACCTCCTAAGCAAATGCCCGCACTCCACCATCTCCATCACCATCCTCCCAGCCACCACCATGTCCTCCGACTTCTTCCTCGTGAACATGCTGCTGATCACCACGTTGTACGTATCGAGATTAGGCAAACAATCACCTTCCTCCTTCATCCTCCCAAACAGCTCCAAAGCCTTCTCCACCTCACCTTCTTCACACCAATGCTTTATCACAATGTTATAAGTCTGTACATTAGGCTTACATCCTTCGTTCTGTATCCTCTCCATGAACTCCATAGCCCGACCCATCTCACCACCATGGCATAGCCCCCTGATCACCACATTTTAAGTCGTCACATTGGGGGTGTATCCTCTCCTCAGCATTTCGTCAAACACCAATAGTGCATTCGGGATACACTCCTTCTTGCAAAGCACCTGTATCAAAGCATTATATGTTGCTACCGAAGGCAAGCAGCCTTTAAAGATCATACTATCAAAAACTTTGCGGGCATTATCGGTATGACCAGCAATGCCGAGACCACACACCACCGTGGTATAGGAAACAACATCCGGCCAACATCCTGATCTCTCCTTCCTTCCTCTCTTCTTCATTTGAAGGAAAAACTCCCATCCCTCCTTAACCTGCCCCGCCCTAAAAAGACCCTTTAGCAAGATATTGTAAGTGGTCAGCGTTGGCTCCAGGCCGTAATCCACCATTTCCTTCAGCACATCGAAAGCATTTGCGGTGCGCTTGAGACGGCACCAGCCCTCGGCGAGGATGTTGAACGTGATGGCATCGGCCCCGAAGCGGGACATGAAGGATTAAAACAGGGAAGCGGCCTTGCGGACGCGGCGGGACTTACAGAGAATGTCAAGAAGAGAGTTGAAAACGCGAAGATCTTGACGGCAGCCATGGTGGTGAAGGGGGAGGAAAAGACGAACAGCACGGTCTGGTTTTCCGGAATTCGCGAAGCGCTTGGCTAGGAAAGAAGTGCCACATGATGCTACATGATGCCATTACAGTGATGCCATTACAGTGCTACATGGTGCTACGTGATGGCATTACAGTGCTACATGATGCCATTACAGTGAAACATAATATTTTTTTGCCATTAATAAAAAAATAGAAAATGTTAATACAACCATCATGAATCATCATCACATGATCAAATAGTCAAGGACACCGCAATAATATATGATAAGTATCTATTGGAACAACATCACATTTAATAACATCCAAGTTTTGATTTAGTTGGCTTTGGATGAGTTTGACTTGGAGATTAAGTTGATGGATTCAACTCTAACACATTTTCATACCTCCAATAATCAGTACTGAAATGGCATGCCTTGCCTCCATTTGTACAATAAGATTTAAAATATTGAAAGGATGCTTCAAATGATCAGGAACATGATAGAAGAGAAATGCTTGCTTGTTCTTTTGGGTAATCAATCCCTTTTGAATTTTGTTTACAGATAAATTAATTTTACTTTAATGAATTTTTAATTAAAATTATGAATTTAGTTAATATTTAGAATTTATAATGCAATTATAATTAGAGATAATGTATATGACCATCATTATTATGTTGAATGTGATTATTAGAATAATCAATTTAATTACTTAAAAATTTGAATGAATTTTGGTTGTTTTGATACCGAGTGTTTATAATCAAAATTCAAATAATTAAATTCATTATTTTAGTAACTTCATTTAAAATAATAATAATTAAATATTTTATTCGTGATCAAACAAAACTTAGATATATATAATTTTACTGTTTGAGTACCATGGTCTTTTGGTATAGCAGTCTCTCTGAAGTACGTAAGTGTCGGGGCTTGTCTAATAACCTTCGGTCATTCTCTTTTTTTTTTTTTAATAGATATATATATATATATATATATATATATAT
>NEWO01000001.1:5875384-5890392 GCA_003013225.1 Phalaenopsis aphrodite
GCTGCTGGAGGGGAAAAAAATGAAGGATCTATAGATTTGGTTCTCAGACATTGACCGCGAGTCTCATCCCTTCTCCAACGCCTTCACTGCATCAAATTTTACCGCCCAGAATTATGAGGTTTGTAAGCAGGTGGCATTAACAGTAAAATATTGAGAACTGATTTGTTGCACAACTCACGCAGATGAAGGCTGAAATAGAGGCTAAAGTGAAAACAAAATCAGATGCTTTTCAGTGTCGGAAATACATGAATGAAAAACAAGTGACAGAAGAGGATATTAAGGAGAAGGACGATAAGGGCTCGGAACAGTATGACAGCTTTTATTTATATTTATTTTATGAGATATTTCAAGCATGTTATTTTATGTATAAATAGTTTTATTCTTTGTTTGAATACATTATATTTATTTCTGTGTTTAATTTGTATGTTCATGCCTGTGATTTTAGTTTAATAACTATCTGGATTGATATACTAGAGTGTGTGATATATAATTGAATTTGTATCCATGTTATGATTACAGGTGTGAAAATTATAATTAATGAAGATTCTTTATTTTTTTAAATGCTATAGCTTTCTGATGGCTTTAAGACATCTTCCAACGGTATATCATATATTTTTTTCATGTTAACCAATGGTTAATTGACGGGTATCGAACAACCGATGGGAGGCACCGACAGTTACTAAACCTATAAACCTAGCCGAGAGCAACCTGTTGGAATGAAGAAGCTTTTAGGAAATGACAAAGGCCAAAAAACAAATAATTTATGGAAGAAGCTTCACTCTTATTTAACACCTTTATTTGGCTTGATACAAACTCAAAGACTCCACCCCTATTTATACTAGTGACACCTCCTAAATTGATGGCTAGGATTGTGCCACCACAATTACAATCCAATGGTTACAAACAATTCCACACCTACCACACAATAATTCAACACATACCACACCTACCACACCTACTACACAATAATTTCATACCTACCACATATTCTAGAATAAGCTTCTAGAAATTAAGTTTTATTTAAACAACTAAAAACAAGTTTATATTTCAACACAACCAACTTTTTTTTTTTCTTTTGCCATTAACCAACTACATTTGCTCATCGATTAGGTATCTAATGGTTTATCAACGACTAACTAATGGGTATGTAGTTTGACCCTAACTGACAGCTAGTATCTGTTAGTTATGTAATTGACAGCTTACCAATTATTATAATTTAAAATGAAACCCATCAATAATCCATCAAACATTCCAAGCTCTCGGTAATGTTGTCAATTTTTGGATTATCGACAAGCGAAATAGCTAAGCTCTCAAGGTCGTCGGAAAATTGTCTAGTTTTTTATTAACCGATGGTGTTTTTACATTTGCCAATAATATTTGATAGTAGAAAAGTGTTGCTATATTCTTTCTCTAACCAATTTAAAGTTGCTAACTATTTGAAAGATGACAGGACACCGATTACGATTTTTGAAAGAGCACAACAAACATGGTCTTTTGCACGGGTTATGAGCCATTTACTAAACCTATGAGCCAATTTCAAAGTAGCAAACAATTGTAGCTCTTTTCGCGTGCATGTGAAGTAGAATTTGTATATGCATGCTTTTTTATATTCAGAAGAATATGACTTGTGGAATTTTCGGAATAGACTCAATACTCCGATAGTGAAGTTAAAACAGTTTACCACTAAATTTGCTAAAAATCTATTGCATTATGAATGAAACGAACACATTAATGTTTTTTGCTTCTATTTTATTAGAAATCAAATGATAGAGTAGATATCCAAATGGAATACATGTAGACTAATTTTTGACATTTTTGGGAAATATTTTAATTTGGAGCAATTCATAAATTTAAAGTCGCTTTTTATCATGATTGAAAGATCTAAGTTACTTTTTTCATGGGGACGTGACATAAATTATAAACCAAAGGCCACTCATTAACTTTAATTTTCCTATTCATTGTCGTAGTATTTCAGGATTTGTGTTTGCAAGTCTTAAAATGTGTATTTAAGACTACAAAGAAAAAAAAAAAAAAAAGAGTTCTTCCAATGCTTTATTGAGGCATCCAGAGCTGTAAAAATTCACTATATACTTAACTGTTTACTTAGATCTAAAAAACAGAAGATGTCACTTTGTCCTGACATAAAACCTTTTCCCTCACTCTTTCTTCTTCAGTATAAAACTTTAATTGCTTGAATGGCTGGATTGATTACGAACTTGTGGACAAAAATAAAACTCCAAGTGTTAACAAAACATGCATGTGACAATTCGGAATATTGCCCCATAAAACTCCAAGGATAAGCGGAGACCACCGATCCAACATCATTTACAGTACTATAATGAGATGAAAACATCCTTTTTTCTTGCTCTTTTTCATAATTTCATTTGATTTTGATGCATATAAAGTATAAAAGGGAGATTTACTTGCATAACACTCAATTCCTACGAATTTACATTTCTAACATCTAAATTTTATATATATCATCTTGCCAATACATGAAAAAGATATATTTCATCTTTAGGAGTTAAAATAATAAAATATTTCAATGTGATATGAAATATTTCGGTGGCATGAATTTAAAAAGTAAAATTTTGGATATTAGATATGCAATGACAATTTATGGGCATTTACATACATAGCAACACAAATCTTATGTATTTACATATCTCACATTTAAGCTTTCATATTTACACACATAACACTCAAGTCTGTAATATCACATAAAAAAATAGCACAATGATCACCTACTAAAAGTGAAATAAATCTTGTCATGCATAGGTTTAAAGCACTAAAGTGCTAAGTATATAAATATGAAAGTTTAGGTGTGAGATATATAAATACATAACTAAGCATTGTGTTACGCATGTAAATTTTTCCTAAAATAAAATTATTATTTGAAAATATAAATAAAAATGAAGCCCGAGAGCTCGTATAGCTTACTGGATAATCACTGTGCTCCGGCTGCAAATTCGAATGCTGCTTCAAAGGAGAAACCAAATGCTGAGATCCATAGATAGGATGAGGAAGAACTCCTGCTACTGGTGGAGGTGCGAACCTCTGCATCCATTTCAGTTTTCATAATAAAAGTTAAGAGCATGAACATTGGTAAAATATCTGAAATGGAATTTGAATTTTAAGTATTGTCATATATGAAATATCTTTAGCATGTTTAATCTTATGTAAATATGTCAAGAGCATGGGTATTAGTACATGTTATGGTATGACTTATATACTATATAGAGACAGACACTGGAACGAAGCAGAGCGAAACGGAGCGAAGTGAAAGAATCTGTCCAAATTGGGAAGTTACGTTATGTGAGTTGGGGGTGCTCGGTCAACGCCCCACTAAACGGTACAAAAGTAATTTGAGAATTACATATTGTACTGTAAAATTTACTCTAGGATTATAAATAAACCTGTTTGTAATCCTAGGTTTTTTAGAGAGCTAAATCTTGTATTATGTACTCTTTTCTGAATATTGAAAATGAGGTCGCCGCTCTGCTCCCGAGGATGTAGGCATCTTTGTCGAACCTCGTTAAATCTCTGTGTTCTTCTGGATGTATGTCGTTCTTATTTTTCTTCGCTCTAATTTCTCAACAAGTGATATCTGAGACAGGTTCAAGGACAGGGAAGAAAAATTTCGGCGGTGCAGGAATAAAGAAGATTTTGACGGCTAGGGCGTCAGATTCGACGCAAAAAGTTGCTTCAGCGAATTTGACAAAAGCAAGGTTCGCATCAGTTCCGAATCGCCGAAGAGGAGTTCGGCGGGACAATAATTTCGGCACAGGCTTCATTTTCAGAATCGCGAGTGAAGCAGGTTCGCGTGTTACTGCGAACAGACGCAAATGTTTCGACACAGTTCGTAGAAGTGTCGCTGAGTTCTTCTGATTTCTCTTCCGTTCGCGACAGACAGAGGTTGCGAGCAGTTCAGCGACGGCTTCGGGGAATTGGGCTACGTTGCGGTTCGGACGGCTCGGCGCTTGAAGGACGCGGCTTCAGTGCAGAAGAAGATTTTGCGAATTGCAAAAAGTCTCGATTGGCGGCGGCAAGGTTCTTGCGGAAGGCTGCTGATCTGAAAAGGAAGGAAGTTTTGCAAAGTAAGGTTCGGCTCATTCGTGAAAGGAAGGTTCTCTTGGAGAAATTGGAAGGAATCTTCCCATTTGTTTCTTTTGCTGGTTCGATCCGTTTCTTTTGGAGGCTGCGGAGAAGAAAAAAGAAGGAAATCAATAAATTCTTTTCCCGCTGAAGAAAGAAAAGTTTTTGAATTTTACTTAATTAAAGGAAAGTTGTTTTTTAATTAAGTTGATTTAAAGAAAATATTTAATTAAGAAAACTTAATTAAAATTTTCTTTATTTGATCTGCAGAGATGAGATTTCTTTTCCTGGAGGCTTAAGAAAGGAAAGGATTTGAAATTCAATTAATTAAATGAAATATTTAATTAAGGGAATATTTCAATTCTTTTTTGGAAAGATTTTGTTGCTTCTTTAGGAAACTTAATTAAGGGAAAATTTTTTTCTTGGAAACTTAATTAAGGAAACTTAATTAGGAAAACTTAACTAAGGGATTATTTAAAAGGATTTGTGGCAGAATCAAAGTATAATTTCTGGCTCAACAAGGAATCTTACGGAGAAGAAAATTTAAAAGTATTTTCTGAATTTTCCGGGCTGGAAAAAGGAAATTTTGGCTACGGCGCAGAAGAATATAAAATTTTACGGATTGTTTGCAAGGCAGACGGGCTCGAAGGAACGAATAGGTGCGAATCAATTCGGATAAAGGGCTGCGGCAGTTCAGCGAGTTATGCTTCGGGGAGTTCACGGTAGAGGCGATGCGCGGCTTCGAGGCGCAACTGTTCATGAACCTTCGTGGCAGTATGCGAGGTGGAGTTAGCGAACATGAGTTCGTGTGCAGTTACCACGACACATGAGCTTTTGCGAACAAAGGAGTATGGTGGTGTTCAACCTGCGGAGTTTGCAAGTTCATCGCAGGAGGAGTTGCAACAGGTGGAGTTCGGTAGGGTGTTAGCGAGCGAGCAGGCGCAATTATTCACAAACAGTGGTTTCGCGGAGGAATTTCGCAAAGGGTTTCGCTTACGGGACAGCAGTTTAGCCGAGGTGCTGGCGCGAACAGGAAAAGTGCTTCAACCAACATTTGTGCATAAAAAACTCCATGATATATTTCTCCTAAGGGGCTGAATATTCGCAAGGTGGAGGTTTTCTCCTAAAGGGCAGGATATTCGCAAGGTGGAGATTTTCTCCTAAAGAACTGAATATACGCCAATGTGGAGAATTGTTAGGTATGACTCATAATACCAGAATTTGGAGTCTCTTGGAATTGAAGAGGTGTGTCTCTTGGAATTTAGTGGGTTGAGATCAGCGTGGGCGCAACAGAAGCATGATGACCCAACTCACATTGGTGCAGGTGTAACTCCCATGTATCTTTTCTCCTAAGGGACTGTATATTTGCCAAGGTGGAGATTTATTATGGTATGACTCATATACCATATAGGGACAGACGCTGGGGCGGGGCGGGGAGGGGCGGGGCGGAGCGGAGCGGAACAGAACGGAGCGGAGCGGAGCGGAAGAATCTGTCCAAATCGAGAAGTTACGTTATGTGAGTTGAGGGTGCTCGGTCAACGCCCCACTATACGGTACATGGGTAATTTGAGAATTACATATTGTACTGTAGGGTCTACTCTATGATTATAAATAACATGTTTATAATCCTAGGTCTTTGAAAGAGCTGAATCTTGTATTATGTAATATTTTTTGAATATTGAAAAGGAGATCGCCGCTCTGCTCCTGAGGATGTAGGCATCTTTGTTGAACCTCGTTAAATCTCAGTGTTATTCTGGATTTGTGTCATTCTTGTTTTTCTTTGCCCTAATTTCTCAACAGTACGTATATGATTTAGCTTAAAAGTTTTGTCAAAAAATAAATGCACCATTTTTAGTTGAATAAAAATTAATATAGAAAAAATTATATTAGGATATTCTAATTTAATGTTGATCAGACTGAAAACATTAGCACCTCATATTTTTATTAAATTTAAATCTAATAAAATTACTTAATTATTGTTTTCAAATATACTAAAAATCAATTAATAAAAATATTTACAATGGAAAGTAAGACAAGATAAAAATATTTAGACCTTAATTTATATCTGTTCAATAAAACAAATAATATATAAAAGTTATCTCAGTTCTATAAGATTATTCTAATGAAAAAATTAACTCATCAATTTTTGACCAATTTACTCTTATTCTGTTAATACATACCATTGCAGGCAATTGAAAGGGCGTGAAGTGAGGTGTGGACATGACTGCACTTGTCCCCCATCCTTCTGCTGCACCCTGCAAAAGTTGCAGTAATCCTCAAAAAGTAAGCTTAATCTTTCACGTGAAGGGAAAGACAAGTGGAGCATTGACCAGAACGAGAGAGAGAGAGAGAGACTATGTACTCTATAACACGGCTGCAAAGAGGGAATATAATTTGGTTGATGAGGAGGCCATGGATGAGTCGCAGCATGCCCAAGAGACCACATTGCCTGATGTTGTCAAAAATGACGATAATAAAATCAGAAATGAAATTTCTCATGTCATAAATCATATTAATGATATAATCAAATAATTAATAAAATTCATTAATTATTATTTTTTTCATCTGAAGTAAATCATAAAAAAAATTAAGAGCAATTAATTTCTAGTATCAAATCTAATTTATTGTCAAACATAAGAAAATATTAATTTGCACCTGAAACATTGGCCAACAGCCGGCGGTCGGATGGCCCCATACATGCAGTGGTCTGAATTGTGAGTGAAGTGGAGGAGGAGGGGGAGGAGGGAAGCCTATCGTTGGTGCAATCCTTGTACTATTTTCTTTTTTCATTATAATGCCTCTGGTGTTGCAGCTTCCAGCTGCGGCGGCATATAGTTGCCGCCGCTGAGTCCAGCTTGCCGCCTCTGCCTCTCGAGCAACCAAATGCTTGCGGTGAGATCGATATTTCTGAACCACCAGCGTTAGCACTACTAAGTTAATACATAAAGAAATAATAAATTGATAAGTTATAACATATTTTTGAAATGTTTACTGAAAATAAATGTTTGAAATTTGATTCCGTTTTAATTTATTAGGGAATTGAGGTAATTTGGATATGAACAAGTAAGTCGATTTAAAGGGAGTTGAAGGACATGATAGAATCTTTGAGAATGGTTACATCCAGACATTGAAGTTGAGAAATGTCGTTCTCCTGAGCCGATCAAATTGAAATATTTATAAATGCAAGTTTTATATAATGAAAAGTGTTGGAAAAAAATAAACTTGATTTAATTTGGCCTTTTAATTGCGCCCATTATCTAGAATACTCTATAGAAAATTTTAGAGACTTATTTTATTAAGAATATTTCACTGAATTCTAAAGATATATTTTAAAGTAGTGATTCAGTGAATTCTAGAACATGTAATTAAGGACTTTTGTAACAAAAAAAAGGTAAATATTCTAAATAGTCAATAGCAGCCGAGTGAAATGTGTTGGCACAATTCTAATGGGATTGTTATTAGTATAAATAGGTATGGTGCGTTTGAGTTTTATATGAAGTAAAATAAAATAATATAAGAGTGAAATAAAAATGAGTTTTTTCATGTTTTTTCTTCTCTTCTCAGCATTCCTCCAATTATAATAGCCTCTTATTTTCGCCAAAAAGATTTGATGTATTCATATTAATCATCGAAATTAGATTAATCAGAGTCATTATGAGATCACAATTGCAGTTCAAGAAATTGTTCATATAAAATCAACTTAAATAAATTATAAAATGAAATTCATGAAGTTCAAAGTCATCCAAAGTCTCGAGTTATTTAGAACATCGCCTAAGAATTAACTCTCTCTCTCTCTCTCTCTCTCTCTCTCTAGATATCTTATTTTCCTAATCTTTCTATACTTAGAATTTTTTTTGACTAAATTAAACAAATCGCAATTACGGTTTAGACAAGCTTAATTAATTGACTCATCAATAAAATCTGATTCCAGAGTTAGATCTTATAATCACTCATGCTGTTAAGAAAAACAACCAAACCGATTAAGATCTTGAATGTAAATTGATTATAAGAGTTTAACGGTATATACCTGACTAATTAATTACTCCTTTTCAATAATTAATACGAAATGAAAAAAGAAAAAAAACAAAAAAAACAAATACAGTACTTGTAGATGGCTAGCCACGTTGTGCCTTGTTAGGTTCTGAATTCCCATAATCACCAATATCCTCGAAGGCACGGCCTTGTCCACTCCCAGCTGCTCCACCGCCTCCACAAATCTACGGTGCAACTCCGGCGTCCAATCCACCTACAATCACACCAATCCAATTTAATCATCATCTATATATATTGTATATACATACACACACACAACCACATCCATCAGGATTCTTTTGATTCCCCTCTTTTTAAACTGTGGTCTGTCTTGTACACATGACAAATTTTGATTGAAGATCGGATGCATCAAGACTCCTGATGCAATAATTTTTCTTACGTTCAAATAAAAGTGCTTCTATCTTCAATCCCATACCTTCACTTTCTTCTTCCCATGTGATCGTTTCACAGTCTTCCCCGTCGCACTTAATTCATCTTTCTTTTCCTCCCTCTTCTGCGACTGACTACTGTTCTCTTGCTCTTCTCCTTCTGCGGAGAACTCGGGAAGGATGTGTTGAGGTTCAGAGAACTGGACCTCTGTAGGAAAGAGATCTCCATCGACGTCGAAGTTTTCGAAGATGCAGCTAAAATCGATACTGTCGAGGATGTCATCGCCGGGAATGGCGTCGGAGAAGCCTTCTTTCTCTTCAGCTTTAGAGTTTATTAATGGTGGGAGCGCGAGCATGGATCACCGTAGTATTGCAGTATGTGTAGTGAGGTCGGGTTTGAGATGGTTTGTATGGTTTATGGGATTCGACGTGTGTTGTGATGCATGTGAATAAAGGTCTGTGCTTTCGAGATCCTCTTCTCCTTCTTCTCTGAGGAAGCCATGGAGCTCTGATGAGATTCGATCCTAACCACAACTTAGCCAAGATTTCATCGAGCCTATTAATAGAGAGAGAGAGAAAGAGAGAGAGAGAGAGAGAGAGAGAGAGATTATGTGAAAATTGTATGGAGGAGTTTATATCTAATTAAAAAAATGGAGATTCAATATTTTATTAATTATTTAACAAAAGGGTGTTTTATGGTTAATTATTTCGGTTGAGAATATCCGCTAAAGAACATTGCGTCAGCAGAATTATCGATTTTTTAATTTGATGATATTTTTTGAGAAATTATTGTATTAGGAGTCCTGATACTTCTGATGTAGTTTTGCATCAGGACTCCAAACATAATATGTCACGTGTACAAACGAACTTCAAATTTAATATATGGGTGGGTCTGTCTGTATATGTGATAGAACTTGATCGGAGTCTTGATGCAAAACTGTATCAAGACTCTTCATAAAATAATTTTCATATTTTTTAATGAGTAAACTAAATAATACTTAAATATAATTAATTATCAGACAAGTAAATCTGAATTAAAGAAAAAAAAAACATCATATTTTTCAATAACGATATAAACTATTGCTAAAGTAGTATTAGTCATTTTTTCATCTATTAATCACATTTTTTTAAAAAAGGTGGATTTTATTATTGAGAAATGTTCCATAAAATATTTAGTATTTGTACAAATTAATTTTTTGTAATCTTGAAGACATACACAAAAGAGAAATATACATATACTTATAGTAGGAAATATCAAGTTGAAGATTATTTACAATGTTTGGGTTTTTTTTAACATAAATAGATGTGGTTATAATTTAAAAATGCTTCAGAGTCCTTTTTACAAAAGTAGTAGTTAGTTCATGATAACATTAAATTTTCTTGTGCAACAAATCAATCATGTAATATCATATTTATTATATTTGGCTTCAAATTTGGGTCTAATCAAATAAGATTGGTTTCAATTATATAACAAATAAATCATAACTAAGCTTTTTGATAGATTTTGCCTCACACATCTAATGAGCGTATTAAAGAGATTTAGAGCACAGAGGAAGAAGATTGGAGAAGAAGGCCGAAAAAAGTTGTGTGATGTATCACTCTTTTGAATTTCTTTTTCATGCCAATAAGCTTACCATAGGTGTTTATTTTATAGGAATAGGAGACGAGGATTCTTGGTATTAGACTAATAAAGTGCTACAACACTCGGAGAAGTACTTTGTGTTGTACTACCTTTGGAAAAGTGTTGCAGTTCTATCGGTAAACTGTCACTAAAGCGTCAGTTAACCATAAGAACATACCGACAATTTTGTCTATAGTAAAAGAGTATTACTTTGTGCTGGCGTCGCTTATTCGATAGACCGTCGGTAAATCATCGGCATATAAGCAAGGAGTCTTAAAATCTTCAGTAAGCCGTCCAAAACCTGTAGCATCAGGAAAAAAAAAAGTGATGCCCTCTTTCAAAATAACAATTTACACACCTGTAGTCATAATATTACAATCAAAACCCAGAACAACACAATAACAAAATTAATTAACGCATAAATCTATATAGAAATAAAAAAAAGAAATTGAATTAAAACAAATGAAATGTACAACTGCAAAATAAAAATAATATTAACTCACAATAACTTGTTCAATACACAAACAAACAAAAAACCCCCTACTCATCTTCCTTATCATCTTGTCTCCTCTCCTCTTTATCATCATCCCATCTCTCATCTTGCACTGGCTCCTTCCCTTCATACACTCCTGAATGCAGTACCTCTTCGATCTGTGCCCTCATCTCCAATCTCAGGGTGGCTACTTGGGCATCAACCTCAACAACAACCTTGCAACACTTCTCCTCCTCCAGTGAAGTGGAAGTGGATGCACGTGATGTTTTAGAGGCCAAGCAGACATCATAGTCCGGCACCTGCGACCCCAACATGTAGACCCTGCCCTTCTTCTTCCCATCGATAGCCACTCCATAGCTCGTACTTAGAAGGATCTTAAGAAGTGTTTGAACCACAAGTCGACTGTTGTGAGCGGCTCTCCTTGAGCCTCTCGAAGACCTACTACAAAACACAAGATTAATGAAAGTGAGAGACTAAATAAATTTCCATATTTATTTGAATTGTATAATTATTAAACTTTTGAATTACTTGGACTGTCTGCGATCTTTTGTTCACCCATGACTGATTCGACAACGTCTATGGGTGCGCCCATGTAACTCTATAACACTTAACTCTCATCCTTTCTCCAGTGTCTGTCAGTGTAATGGAATCGTTAGTATACATTTAATGTAAGCTAAGATTTAATGCAAAAAAAAAAAGTTTACGAGCCTCCTCTTGTACTCCTTATGTGGGAGAGCTCCACTGGTGTGATTTGAGGGTCTTATGCCCCGCAGTCAGAGCGGCGGTTAAACTTTGCCTGCTTTCTCTTACTCTGATATTCAGGAGAGTCCCAGGCCCTAAGCAATGCGATAAACACATTCTTGCCCAGCCACAAGGGGCTCTCAGGTGTCTGGTGTATATCACCAAACTGGTCATGCAGAAGATCACTCCTCTTGTGCTCGAAGTTTCTGCGAATGTGTGCCTCCTAATTGACAATGACCATTGTTTCTCTAAGTTTAATTAGAAATTGTCACATTCATAAAAAAAATAAATACATAAAAGTAATTACTTTGTTTGGGGTTTATCTTCAGGGTTGTTTGGGATCAATTTTTATTTGTTATTTTTTGTTTTGGAAAACAAAAAACATGAAACAAACAGCAAAATAGTGTTTGTTTAACCATTTTTTATTTTGTTTGTATTTTTTATTTTAGAAATAACGCTCTATTTTTAAATATCCAAAGCATAAAAAATATGTTTTTACTGTTTTTAAAAGACCTTAAAGACGCCCGTCTCTAAACACAAATTATAAACAAATTTGCAGAAAATGCAAGTTGTCGCCCGCTGGTCACCGTTGCCTGCCACCGTCTGCCGCCGTATGCACCGTCGTCTGTCCGCCGCCTGCCGCCCACTGCCCCCCTTCGTCTGCTCGCCAATAGCTGTCGTCCTCCCGCCGCTTCCCGTCTGTCGTCCGCCTGCATCCTGCCTGCTATCGATCGCTCGCCCGTTGCGCGTCACAGCATGCTGATGCCGCTCCCATCATCGCAACCGCCTCATCTTTGCAGTTGCTGGTTGTCGTCGTCCACCAGTAGAATAAAATGACCAATAACATTATCAAAACCCAAATCCTACTTTTGAACGTACACCCAGAGAAATTTGTAATAATAAAAGATATATCATTTTAAGGTATTGATTTATCTATGTAATTTGCATGAAAGTTTTACCAAAAAAGTGCTATAATAAATATTTTAAATAGGAATGTATATGAGTAATTAATGACAAACATGTCGAAGCACGCATCAACAACATTGACAAGATTGCATATGTAAGGCGTAATAGATCTGCAATGCAAAATATCTAAAGCATTTTGTAACTTCAATATATGTTTTACATTCTTAATGACATGCTCATTATAGCTGCAAGTTCAAATTTGCTACTCGACAATGTGAACAATTATGGAAACAATGTCTCCACCCAATTAGTACATTCATGACCATATATAAAGTGTTACATTTAAAAAGATGTGATAATAATATATATTATTATTTAGAGAAATATTACAGCGTCAATTTTGGATAACTCAACGATATTTTTTAAAGCTTTTCCCCGATACGAGGTAGCATCTTCATGACTTTGAGCGTAATAGCCAATTGATTGTGAGAGAAATGAATCATTTATCATTACAGAGTTTTATCAAGAGAACATTCAACTTATAAAATAAGAAGTGAGTCATGCTATGAGATATGTCGATATATTTTTTTACATGGAGACATCATCTTGAAACGATGTTGATTTTAGGTCTTAGATGAAGATCCAACAGACATACCTGTAAAATATTTTAACATAGGGAATTTAAATCAATGCTCGAGAAAGATTTTTATGTGATTGACTTCAACATATACGATAGTGATGGTGTTCAAGAGAAGATCCAGTTGAAAAAAGATAGTATAGATACATTAGTGAATTAATCGGGTATATCTAATAAGATTTTGTAATGTCCTCGTGTCATTGATGTTTACTTTTTCAGATGTATTGAGGATTGATCAATATCTATTTTTTTCTTCCATAGGTTATAACTTTAGATATGTATATTTTTTTCTTATATATGATTTTTTCTTATTATGAACCCTATTTTTGTTATTGTTCTATTGCAAAGGTAGTTTAATTTGTTAATTAAAAGCATAATATATTATAATCTAAAGAAAAAATGAGGTCATGGTCACTAAGTACTTCAAGAACTCTGTACTACCATTGTAGTATGTGGTGTTCTGAATACACATTAAGAAAATAATGTGGCTATGAGATGAATTTATTGATGTCCCAAAAATAAGACATGTGAAGATTGAATGTTTTTTTTTAATGGGTTGATGATATAGAGGTATTCGCTTGAAATAGCGTACAAGCCAGTAGAGATGTTACATATAGAAAAATATTCTGAAGACTTGATCATCTGAACATGCGCGAACATCATTATGACATTACTGGTTATTTTTTGTGATTTTTATAATTATATCATATTATGTATGAAACGATGACTTGCAATTGATGTATTGAAGAAATTTGAACTCATTGTGTGTTTTTTATAATACTGGAGTTATTTTTGTTAACACAATACAATTATTTTTCAAACCGCAGTCATTCAACTAATTTACATCCATAAGGGCATAAATGTCCTTACTTCAAAAACAACGCGATACAATAAATTATCTAAATAGCCTCACTATTATTCCATTAACAGCTTTCTGGCAAAGTTATTGTTTTTAAAAAGCAACTTCTTTAAAAGCAGCAACCGCCCTAAACACATCCTAAATGAGCAACTAAACAAATAAGCTTTTACATTATTTTATGATTTCTTAAATAATAATTTAATTTAATACGATATAAATGAGCATTCTTGTTTATGAATTGCAAATAAAGTTGCTCATTAATTAGCATTTTAGCGAGTCATTTGGTGAGTTTTAGGGTCTGTTTGGGGCAGCTTATAAGTGCAAGCGGCGTTTTCAAAACGCTGTCGTACCGTTTGGTTCACACTTTTTTCTAGCTTATCCGAAACTGCGTTTGAATTTTTACAATAAACGCAGGCCGCGGGTCGACCCCTGCGGCCAGCCCGCGGGCCGCGTTTCTGGATAAACAGCTTATCCTGAAACGCACAAACTGCCCCAAACAGACCCTTAATTCATACTGTTTGTGCATAAAAAATAATCAAATAATGAGTTTTACGAGCTTATTTGGGATAATTTCCTTTTTGTTTTTCCTTTCCTTTTAAAACCATATTTTCTTAATGTGTTTTTAACAAGTTTTTCTTATTTATTTCTAAAAATAAATAAACATATTTGAAATACTTGAAATATTTTTTTTGGGTGTTTTGAGCGTTTTAAAGAACAAAAACATCTTAATCAAACATACCAAATATATTTTATTTCAAATCTAAATATAAACAAAATAAAACAAAAACTAAAAATAGAAATAAGAAACAAAAGTGATCCCAAATAGTCCTTTAACTTATTCATTTTTATGACATAGCATTAATTAAATTATTCAAACTTATTTACTTATTTAATCAAATGGACTCAATTGGGCTCTTATCGAGCTAGCTAAGCAAGACGTGTATTTTCTGACCGGACACCTGACGTACCTCTACGTGCGGCACAAGTTATTCCTCAATTATTTTCAGGTTATTTCTGGGTTATTTTCAATAATCCCGAAATAACTAAAAAATAACCTAAAAATAAAGACCGCGGTTTATTTATGGGTTATTTGATTATTGAAAATAACCCAGAAATAACCTGAAAATAACTTAGGAATATCCTGCGCCGCACGTAGAGCTACGTCAAAAGTCCGCACAGAAAAATTTTTGTTAAGCAAAGGATAACTTATCGAGCTCGATTTATTTACATCACTG
>NEWO01000001.1:5892413-5917841 GCA_003013225.1 Phalaenopsis aphrodite
ATAAATGATATAATTTAAATATTGCTCGAACTTTTAACATCCTAGGACTGCATGAGTAGGGTTGTCTAAATAACACTTTGTCTCGTGTTTGGCGAACAAAGCAAATGAGTTGAACACGAACACATTTTTCGTGTTCGAAATATAAATTGAGTCGAACATGAAAAGTGGTCTTTTTTAACTTGCCAAACACGAGCTGAGCTTGGGCTTACTTGTGTTCGACTCGTTTACACCCATAACATCTGACATCATTTGCATCTAAGTTTCGAATACTTTTTAGTGTTTCATTGCCTTCTCCGCCTAAGGAAAGGTATTTCATGCAACTTATTTTACAAAAACTAATATCAGGTAAATTCGGCCCGAGTCAAGATCACGTGACAATTCTTTGTTGGAGCCTAGACTTAGAAAAACGTCCAGACTACACACAAAATATTTTCCCCTAATTTAGTATTTTGTGGCAATTCTTTGTCCATCAAATGTACAACATGTTTATGACATTTTTATTATTTTTGATAATTTAATGAGTTTGATCGACTTGTTAACAAGCTTATGAGTCAAGTTTTTTGAGCCTCAAACCTGAACTTGAGCTCGTCGAGGCACAACTGATTGGCTCAAGCGCTAGGTACTTCGATGTGCTCTCTTTGCAATTTTATTTGAGCTTATAATTAACTCGGAAGTTTGTTGTTAGTCCTGCAAGCCGAGTGCAAGCTTGAATTTTGAGAAATGAGCTAAACTGGAGTTGAGCATAACTCGAGCTCAACACTACTCATTCACAACTCAATACATAGTCTTGTAATACATTGTTATATATAATATCAAAATGATTATGAAAATTATCCAATTTATTTTGCTGTTAATACTATATAAACTCTCAAATTATCTAATGCTAATCTCAAATTAATTGAATTTTTAAGTGTATTCTAATACGAGGTAAATCATAGAAAATTTTTTCCCTTCAAAATCAACTCAAATCTATCGTTGTTATTGTTTTTGTATCGACTCAAATTTGAACATACTAAGAAAATTATTTCTACTGAATTATCTTGTGATTCTCACTTATCCCCTTAAAAAACAGGTCTTTTTGTCTATTTTTTTCTTCTGCTCCTACATGCAAAAAATATCTTAGAATTCTTCAAATGTCATCCCACGAAAATATAAAGGCAAATACGTACAGATCACCTGAAATTTAGATACATACAACACTATTCTTATGTATTTACATATCTAATTTCAAAGTTTGAAATTCAAACTGACATATAGGTGTTTGATATTTAAATATATAAGAATCAGGCGGTACATAAACATCATAATGCATTCTTCTCAATTTAACTCAATTCTTCGTATTTATAAATCTAACAGCTAAATTCCAATTTATACATGCTCTCATTCGTATGCATGAAAATATGTATTTTACTTTTCAAAAATAAAAATTATGATATTTTTTATGTAATATAAGAAATTTTGGTGTAATAAATATAAAAATTAATGTTGGAGTACTAGATATGTTATTTGGCCGGTTTTTATGTTAATTAAAGAAGAAAAAAACATTAATTTACATTTTTACCACTCAAATTTCATGTATTAATTAACATATCTTTAGTTTTTATGCACATACTACCTTATCTCTGTGCGTGAAATATTTATATTTCACATTTTAAAAGTTAATAGTGATATTATTTACAAAATATAAAGTTATAGTACCTTATTGTTGAGAAATTAGGGCGAAGAAATACAAGAGTAACGACACGAATCCAGAAGAGGCAAAGATGTCTACGTCCTCGTGAGCAGAGCGGCAATTCCTTTCATTATTCAGAAAGGGTTTACAGAAATCAGGGATATCTCTTGAGGTTACTAACATGCCTATGTATAACCTCAGGAGTAAACTCTAGACACAATATGTAATCACAACATTACCCCTGTACCAAACCGCGAGGTTTTGCCCCTGCACCCCAACCCACGTAACTTCTCAATTTGGACAAATTCTTCCGCTCTGCTCCGCTTCGATCCAGCGTTTGTCCCTATATTGTATATGAGCCATACCATAACACTTATCTTTATGTAAATTTTAGCTCTTAGATATATAAATACATAAAGAGTGGTGTTTTTTTAATTATTATTTTGAGATTAATTCTGTCATTTCCTTTTTTTTTAATATTAGAGCGAGGAAAAATTTTTCCATACGCGTTGTTCTATCTTGACCGTTGTGGATTTCTGTGGGCCCCATTATTATTATTTTAAATAAAAAAAAACTGATCGACGATCGAAATCGGATAGCGCATGCATCTCTACATACGCTGTCCGTATTGATTAATTTTTTCTAGAGCGAGAGGGGGAGAGAGAGAATGCAAACGAAGGCCTCGCCGTCTTGATGAAAAGATATTTATTGAAGAAAAATTTTAATATATTTTTAAATTACTATCAGAACAAAAAATTTAAGATAATTTACCAACTCAAATTTTTTATTTATATCATATTATTGTAAAACTTAATAATTTTGAAAAAAAATTTTACTCAAATTTTTTTATTTGAATGAAAAAAATTATATTAAAAAAAATAATCTGAGAAAAAAATATATATTTAAAAATAAGAACTAATTTAATCATTTACTAAAAATTAAAAAAAATATACTTTTATTAAGACATTTACTCATATTAGCAAATTGGTGGCCTTCATTATGAGATTATTGTAAGAATTATTCTTAAAATCACTCGGTTCTTTCATATTTACTTATCTAATACATAAACATTAGCTTTTACATACATAATCCCATCCTATGACTGAAAAGTTGTATTTCACTATCTGAAAAGCTAAAATAATTATATATATATGTAATAATTAAAATTTTGGTGTTAGATATGTAAATACAAAGGATTTGGGTGGTACTTATGTAAACGTCCTAAGAAAATTTGCCTCACCTAGAGCAAATATTATTTGTGAAATTTGTACGGTATTGCACACAATACTATCACAAACCTGCATGTAATATGTTTTCCCTCGATCTTTATATATATAAGACCAATAAGAACTAATTTGATCATTTACTATAATTCTAAAAAAATTATTAAGATATTTTTTTTATAATACCAAATTGATGACCCCACTTTAAAAAATTTTTAGCTTCCCCACTACAAATGAAAAACTTTATGATTTACATCTTTTTATTGTAAGGTTTGTGTCATTTATTTTTTCATTTTCCTAATATATCAAAAATGATTTTCTTGTATATTTCATTGTGTTTCACTTTTACTATAAAATGATGAAGATTCTATTTTTAGAACTTACATATTATTCTCATTCTAAAATATAATATACAATTATGCAAATATTTTATGCAAGTCTAATTACTCATGTTATTTTTGTATTTCTAGCAGTATGGGAAATTGGTTTCCACATATAAATAATATGACACAACTTGTGGCACATATGAAGTTCATAACAGAAAACAAACACAAATGTTACATAAATTAGAGAACTAACAAGATAGATACAAGACACATGAATTATTATCTCTTGTCGTCAAACTCACAATCAAAGATCAAGTTGAATGCCCTGAGCAGAAATCAAATGTTGAATATCGTCGTAATAAACAAAAATTGATCATTCCTACTGCTCTTGCAATGTCACCTTGACTAACATGAAGGGTAGAGTGCAAGTGCATAATAAATTGATTGCACGATATTGGCAAGCAACTCAACTAACATATGCTAATATATGTGAATTGATATTGTCTACACACAGTAAACAACAATGAGATTTATAGTAGATGTTATCAAGTTACAATCGAGAAATAAATCCTTCAAAGAATAGCATCAATCAGAATGATATGCTGGTTTTGACGATGACTCGCCTAAGATTCAAAATATTATAATGGGTGCCTTCAGTGAAGCTTGTCAATTTAATTGTGACATTCGTGATGTTAGCATGCTAAACCATGTTGACATGCAAGTAGAAGATGAGGCTTGAACTAAAGTATATGAAGTGCTAAGAGACTATTTGAGAAGATTCTCCCTCTTATCTATTGCTGCATTAAACTATAAAGCAGTAGAGAAATATTCACTAGCTGCATATGTAAGAGCTTATGGTCTTGAAATTGGTTTGTTGCCTGCAACAAATTCACTAACACGTCTCAAATGAACTTTTACAATCTCTCAACCAAACAAAGCACATTTTCATGTTGTGAATCAATTTTACGTGTGCCACCGTCACCCTTTGATCCCAATTTGCACAAATATTTTGGAAATGTTTGGCCTCTTCCATCTTTCCAAAGACCACACATTCAAGCCTAACAACATTTTATATAAATCCTATTTGCACATCTTGCATTAATGTTCTAAGGACGAAGTAAACTCTATTTACTTTAATTCAATGTTATGTCATAAAGAAGTAATAGTATGTACCGGTCCACATCTATTTGGTTTGACACAGACCTACAAGATAGTACAGATTAGGGGTCATCACTGCCTCTTGATAGTCTCACTTGCATTGAGATTAGAAGTAGCTCCACCACCAATACATAAGCTAATGATAACAGATGTCACAAGGCACCAATGGGCAACTCTTCCTGCTGGTATGATTGTTGATAGATTTTTCAGCGGTGGTTATGATGCGATGCAGACACAGATTGAGCATATCAAAGCAAGTCCACCAGCTTATTCTTCCCTACATAGACTGTATGAAATTCTAAAACAATCATTCATCAATAATAATGTTGCATCACATGTTGGAGTCATGCTGCATACAATTTATATATACTACATGAATGTCCACAAAATCCAAAATGGGAAGAGAAATGACATAGGACTTGCTCAATGTCTACCCAATATCGAGCATGATAAAAAGTGGTTGCAAAGATGTGAGTAAATGCGTGGGAAAGTATGCTAGCAATATCAATGTGAGTTATATGATTGAGTCAATTTTTAATACTAGATTATTAGCAAGAAAATAATTTAAAATGAGCTACCAAAATTTTCTCATTTTAATAATATACTTTTACCTCAACGTGGTTTGGCATCCTGCTCTCCAACGTCTCTTTGGCGGTTGTTCAACATTCTTTCAACATCACCTGTGATGGGCGAGCTTGAACACGACTGTAGAAATTAGTTTGGTTGATTTGGAAGCATGATTTACAACAAAAAATAACAATTTTAGCTACATTCTCTTGCAGTAATTCAGTGATTATTTTATTTTCAACTTCGATCTTGACCTCAACCTCAATATCCTAAATCTAATATGCCACCTAATATCTTCCATTCTTATGAATCCTTCTCTACGATTTCATCTACGAGTGTTAATGAGGTGGTGGTTGTTAAGGATGATGATGACTTTTTCCAAAAAGAAATAGAAAAGGTATGCTAAATTCAAACTTTTTCAATTGTTTATTCAAACCTTAATTGTTGCAATTCATTTTGCTTTTAAGCTTATGTTTTGTTAAAAAAGAAGAAAAAAAGAAACATTTTTATTGGAGTCATATATTAAAATAATTGTTGTAATTTAGCTAAGTTTATAACTTTTAATTTATCAAGGTATGGAGCTGTTTAATTTTATGATTTGTTTTGGCTTTAATCTAAAAATCCTATAAATCTTAGATCCTATTTTAACTAAGTTTTTACCTTCTTTTTCCTTTTGCTGAAGTAGGCATTGAAATCATATTATTATTTTTATCAATTTTTTATTTGTGTGTCGGAAGTGATGACGTTGTGGTTTTAGTCCGAGCTATTATGTTATTTTCTCAGTTAAGTTGATAGATAACTCTCTCAAATCAAAAGTTGTAATTATATTTCCTTGAATAGAAAATTGGCTTTTCTCTGCCGCATGACGTCTGATATTTTAAAGTGATAAAATATCCATTCTCTTTTAGAATAGAAAATTAAGTCCACTTTCTCTTAGAGTTTATCGGAGATGTCAACATTTTTCTTTTGAAACTGATGATTTATGCTTTGTAGTTGAAGAGTTGTAAGTTTTAAGGAAATAATTTCCCAATTTTTGTATTCAATCTATGTGATATATGTTTTAATTCAAATTTTTGTAGCATCTCTAAATTTTTGTTTAGAGATCTAAGCGATATGTTTTGTTTTTGTTATTGGATCATCTGATTCATGTTATTTGATATGGTATAAGAATTTTTCTGATTTGGATTGCCCATTGTGAATTAAAATTGCTAACTCAATTTGTGTGATGGAATGTTCTCAGTTGTGGTATGTTATTGTACCTATTCAGTTTGAACTATTAGTGTATTTTATTGCTTATATTTTTGGCTTCAAATTACTTTTTTTTAGGTCTCTCTCTCTAGAGAGCTTGTGGCATCTTTGTGGAATCTCTCATCTTCAGTTTATCGGATATCATAATTATATACGATTTTCCAAGCATAGATAATTTTCATCCATCTTTCTCTCCGCCTTGCATCATGTTCTCCTTCAATTCCATAAATCATGCGGGCTCTTCTACCTGATTATACGTGTTTAGGGATTATACGGGATCCTATGTCCCAAATGGATTCAACAAAATTTTAGATATGTAAATACATAAGAATTGAGTGGTATTGTAAATTCTTAAGACGCATAGTAATATGTTTATGTTCTTGTATGTTTGTAGTTTTCTACTTTAAGAATGGAAAACATTAAATTGTATTGAAGGAGGTATTTGTTTATGTGCTTGCTTGTTTGAAGTTGAGGATATATGGGAAATCATGTTTGCTGTTTTATTTTTTCCTTTTGGTTTTTGCTTTTTTTTTGTTTTAATTTGGCATATCAATGATTTATATTGTTGTGAGATATGTACTTCTTGGCATAGAAACGAAACGCAAAGAACACAAGCAAACACAGATCGTTTACGTGGTTCGATCCAACTGGATCTATGTCCATGGAAGGGAATCAATCAAATAGTTCATCAAGGCTTTGAATGTTTTGAATGCATGAAATTTGTTCATTCACCTATAATGTAAATTTACAATTATTTTGTAAATTTATATGTTGCCTTTGTTCGGATGATGATTTATGTGGATGACTTATGTGCTGCAAAATAATAATTACACTTCCATTGTTTTTCATGTAAAAAATCTACCCTGCCAAACTTTTTTTGAGAAAAGTATAAGTTTAATCAATTTTCTATCCTCAAATTTACTCTGATCGAATTTTTAGAAGTTGACAGTGTGATCCAATTCCATTATTTTTTTTTTGCAGTCTTACACATGCAGATAAATCTAATTTATGTCAATATTTACTTATCATTTCAGTTCTTACAAAATAATTTTATTATCTTTCAAATTGTTGACCCTAAACAATAAACATGAAAATGATCTGTGATCTACAACAAGAAGTAAGTGGCATATGAGATTTTAATAGATATCAATGAAACTAATGGCTAATAGGATCTATATTACAATTTTTAGAAAGGAAAACCTTCAGGTGATCCTATCCATGGAAAATAGTGTAGTTGTTACCAGTTGTTTCTGTCTCAACCTCTCGAACTGAGTTTAGAGAATATAAAATTAAATTCATAGCAAGATAAGGGAATGAAGTTTGGGTGATATCTTCTTTCTCGTGTCAATGACAGAGTTTTTAAGAGCATAAGCAAATCATGTTTCATTTGTTGAAATAATTATTATTTGAATATTGAGGCACACATATAACTTATTTTTTATTATATAAAGATGTCCAGTTCTTTGTTCTTCTTTAGGCTTTACTTTCTTATGTTATGGTTCTTTTTCTGTTGTCTAAGTATTATACTTTACTATTTATAGTACTTTTTTTTTCTTACGAAGTGTATGTATTTCATGAACAATGATGGTCTATGTATTTCATGATCTCAGCCAAGTTAACTCGTTAGTTTATGGGTTCTTCTGTGGCTGCTTTATCAGTGGCCTACTATTAAATTGGTTTCCTTGTCATTTTTTGTTGCTGCTTAAGAAATTATCAGTGGTGAGATTGAACTTTTGACAATGATGTGTTAGAATGTGTTGGTTTTAAAAAAAGCTGATATCTTTTTTCGAATAAAGAAAGAAAATGCAATAACTGGAGCAGTGGTTTAAAGTTCCACAACGGTTCTATAATTATCTTTTTGCTAGCGGATGCAGGAAATTGCAGAGAGTTTCTTGCTCCCTATTTTCTCTTGATCTTTTCTACTTATGCTTTGATCTCTATTAATCTCTCTGATGAGAAATCCTCCATTGAAGGAACTGCTTTAAAGTGGTGTTTTTCCCATCTTCTAACAATAATCTGCTGCAATGGAACTGCAACTTGAGTTCTTATTAACTTTTCCTCTTCTTAATAACTTGATCCCAGAGGAGAAGAAGAAGCCCAAATCACAAAAGAAATATAATATTATTGCTGAACTTTATTAGGGTTACACAAACAAACTCTTGACCATAGAAAAATAACAGCAATACAAACTCGAGCAATGAAACTGACAAACTAAGTTCTTATTAACTTTTTTTTCTTTTTCTTTAGCAATTTCGGTACTCACTGTTAAGTGAGTTGTGTATGTGAATTTTTGTACTGTTTTGAAGTGAATTTCTGCTTCTGAAGTACAAATATAAAGATGTCACGATTTTGTTTCAAACAACTTTACTAAACAAGGGTAGGATAGTCATTTTTCCAGAAACAACTGCCCCGGCTGCAACAAACAACCAACCAGCTTCCCCGCAGAAGTTTCCCCATAACAGTTTCCTGAGGCAGCTAAGTTGCAGCTGCCCCAAACAGACCCTTAGTGTCCTCATGTGTTAACCATGCTAGCAAAGGTTGGTGTCAATGTTATTTAAAAATTTTGTTAGTTCAAGTATTTTTGCAAAATTTCATGCACAATTTTCATTTTATTTTGTTAAGTATAAATCTAGCCAAGAAACACTTCATTTAAATTTCTGAAAGTGTGGTTGCACTTTCTTGTCTAGAAGAGTGAGAAGTATGGTCGTTATTAAAGTGTGGATTTATGATGGCTAAATTGGAATAGTGAAAATCCTAGTCATGTGTTGGTTATTTGTGAATATAGACATGATATTGATGGAATCATATAAAAATTATATTCCTTATTTGATATATAGCTTGCTTCAATTCATGTACTTAATTTATTTACTTATATATTTATTTTTTTTTGGTAAGGTTAAATGTTTTGAGCGTTTAGGTTATGCTTATAAGTTTAAAGTGTTATCATATAACATTGCTTACTTCACCTTACATGTATTTTTTTCATCACTTATTTATCGCGCATTGTTAGTGAATAAATTATGTACAGTTGAAAAAACCATTAATTATATTTTTTATTGCCATAAATCACTCACTTAGGCTAATCATTTTCTAACTCTATTATTAAATTTATGTTGTGTCTATTATAGGATTTGATTAATTGATAGTATGCATAATCTAATAGCCTTGAGTGATATAAAAATTAATATTGTGATTATAATTTGAACACACACACACACACACACATCACACCATTGAGATCCTATTCTAGATGATCAATTGATTGTCTTATAAAATGGAGGCAATCATAATTTTTTTTTTTATTGGAAAAATTCTCTTACCTCCCCAGGACTTTGTGATTGATTTAGGACAAGTAGTGATGCTTGAGCTTATGCTTGTATTAATTATATGTGAATCCTTTAAAGATGGGCCAGAGTGCTGATGCAAAGTATCTTAACCATCATGATCATCATCATCATCAATTTTAAAATTTGATACCTATAACATTATAGTTTTACATTTGATGCTTTATTTATTTGCATTTTGTTGGACCACTTTATTTCATCAAGTCATCATGTTATGAGATATTTTGGGTTATTTGAGTCATTTTAAATATTTTAGCTTGCAAACCATCCTATATGCCTTGATCGGCCCCTTCAATTTCCTCCTCTCGCGCATTTAATTTAGGGGGATTTACACACATGGCACTCTAAGATTAGGATTTACATATTCAAAACCTAAGCTTCTCAAAAACGACATCTAAATATGAACAATTGCAGGTTCAAAAATTGCAGGTCCAAAGAACAATGCAATGATTAAATCTCATAATTGTAAATTGTTTTATTACAATCCTATCATTGTGATTACGAGAAATAAGTGGCAAAAGCACCCTTTAAGTTCATCCAAGGATAACTTATTCAATCTGCTCAAGAAAGGAACAAGCACGAAGAAATCATTCTTCTCAGAGCTATAAAACAGCAATAAAGGCACCATCATTCAACATTCCAAGAGGAAAGGGGAGGGGTCTCAGAGTTTTTCCAGGTCGCCATTCCGGTGCGATATCTATCACCCTTCACAGCATCTTCAGAAGCATATGATTCAAGTTCAGCTATTTCTTCAGTCGTAAGCTTCACAGAAAGTGCCCCAACATTCTGATTGAAGTTTTCGATCTTGGTAGTGCCAGGAATGGGGACTACATCGCTTCCCTGGTGATGCACCCAAGCGAGTGCAAGTTGTGAGGGCGTACAACCCTTTCTGGATGCAATTTCATTCACTCGCTCAAATATTTCAGCATTTTTTTCTAAATTCTCAGGTTGAAATCTTGGCAGCATCTGCAATTTATTAATTTTAGAAATACGCTTATTTAAGTTAGTTATGTTACATTCATCACCAAGAAAAAGCAAAGGAATATTTAGATCACATTATAAGCTGGATAAAACCAAGACATGCAAAATAGATTGCTAGTTTTTCTGCAGGAAATGTTATTATTCTAAAGGGAAAAGTGGCCAATCGGTCCAATTGTAATTATTTAATAAGCTAGAAAGCATACTGTAAAATTAAAGAAAAAAAATTCCAAGTACAAATATATGCACCTTGCGGACGTCTTCGCTGGATAGCTCATCAACTAACCTCGGCCCACAAGAAAAGAAGCCCCTCCCAAGTGGGCTGTATGCAACAATGCCTATTCCAAGTTCTCTGTTAGGTAGATAAAAGAGGGAAATTGCTTACGGGCAAAAATTTCATCAACCCCCTCCTCCATTCTGACAATGCCAAATGGATATAAAACAAACCTGCAGGTAGGAATGATATCAGCCTCAACATCCCGTGACCACAAAGACCACTCTAGCTGCACTGCAGAAATTGGATGAACTGCATGCGCCCTCCTAATTGTTGAAGCAGAAGCCTCAGACAATCCTATATATTTTATCTTCCCTTCCTCGACTAGTTTCTTAAGTTCTCCCACCTGAAGATTAAATGGTTAAATTCGCAACTAGGATTTATCAAACAAATTCTTCCGAATTATATATTTCAGCGCTGTGATAATACCAAATGAACATATCAAAGAAAAGGACAACTTTTTATATATTAGCTTATATATCATCATCATCATTAATCTTATCACAATTTTTTGGTGTCGGCATGTGAGCATATGTATGTCATCAAAATCATTATCATTGGCATATAAAATCTTATCACAACTTTTTATATACTTTAGGGCCCAATTGCAATTCAAAAAAAAATTATAAACATATAATAAACAATTTTTGCACCTTCAAAGTACTAAGAAGCATGAATTTCGATGCATATTGTATTAAAAATTTTACAGAGTCAAACTAAGATACCTCAAACTTCAATTTCAACATTTTTCTTGTCAAACATAACATCTCTATAATACGAACCCAAAAACAATAAAATTAATTCAATCAGAGAATAAAGAAATTTGGATCAAGCAATGCAAATAGGATTAGAAATGAAAACTTTAAAGTATCAATTAAAAGGTCAAATGATATTCAAATTTAACATGTTAATAATTAAATGGAGTGTCTCGAAAAGAAAAATTCAAAGAACCTAAGATTACATAATGTTGAGGTCATCAAGATACTTAAAT
Source organism: Phalaenopsis aphrodite (assembly GCA_003013225.1). NCBI lineage: Eukaryota > Viridiplantae > Streptophyta > Magnoliopsida > Asparagales > Orchidaceae > Phalaenopsis > Phalaenopsis aphrodite. Next base: position 5,904,195 of record NEWO01000001.1, read on the forward strand.
ACTAAAAGAATTATTTATGATAAAAAAGTTAACATTGACGATCCCATGGAGTATTTGGGGATTTTGGCTAAATTTACCAAAAGTCTTCTTTTCCCAAAACAATATAAATATGACCCCATTTGCAATACGAAAGATACACTATAGAATAACTTTAAGTCAACCATCAATGTTCATCATCGACCTCCTCCGGTGGTTGTTGTAGTCAAACTACTATTTTACGACTGATGCAACCTAACTACTGACACATGATTGTTTTTGCTTAATTATTATAACTAAGTTAAAACTCTATAATCTCATCTTCTCCAATTCAAGAAAATAGTTGTGGATAATTTTGATTGAGATAGGCCCCGTGGTTGTCCAGGATTCCTATGTAAAATTTATGGTGTCTCAAATAAGGGTTAATCATGAAGTGAATTTAATTTTTCTAGTAGAGAAGAGGAACGAAGAACCTTAATAGGCCGGAGAAAACTTGTGAAAACACCATAGAGAAGAATTATTAGGATAACAACATAAAGTGAGCTTAATTAAAGAAGAGTTGTTCGGATAATATGTAAACTATGATGAAATTGATTTTATTCCTTTTAGTTTAAAGAGAAAGTGAGAAACTATAGGCCTTAGAAAACTTGAACTTTCCGTACAAGAAGAGCCACACAAATGGTATAAGGTGAGCTTGCTTAAGAAAGGGAGACCAAGTTTCCTTTGCAGAGTTTTAATGGACAACCTTCATTCTCTGAAATAAAAATAAGAGGTATTTACTCATATAACACTAAATTCTATTGTATTTATATATCTAACACTTTAATTTCTTACATTCATACCTCACAAATCTTTCATATCACACCAACAATTGCACCATTCATACTTATTAAAAGTGAAATACATTTTTATCATGAATATACAAGATGTCATATATGTTAAAAATGAAATTTAGATGTTACATTTCTAAATACATAGGAATTACGTTATATCTGTGTAAATAATTCTAAAATTTGTTTTATTCTTGAAATAATTATAAACAGACCAATTGAAACATTGATATTTACAAATTAGCCAGCAAGGTGATTTTTCTGGACCACCGAACCGATATATTTATATTTGTCGGATCAAACTATTGAGAAATTGTTAAAAATGAAAATATGGATGTAGGTGTTACAATGAATTTTTGATATTTGAGTAAGAATTTGAAAAATAGATGAAAGAGAATTGTTGATTAATAAAGAGGAATTTTAGGCGGTTTGTATGCATCTGCCTTTATATTTTTAGGGAGATGACATTTGAAGAATTCTAAGATATTTTTTTCATGTAGGAGTAAAAGAAAAAAATAGACCAAAAGACCCTTTTTTTTTAATAGGGGATAGGTGTGAATCACAAAGTATTTCTTTAGAAAAAATTTTGTTAGTAAGTTTAAATTTGAGTTGATACGACAACAACAACAACAATAAATTTGAGTTGATTTTGAAGGGAAAAAATTACTATGATATACCTCGTATTAGAATACATTTAAAAATGCAATTGTTTTGAGATTAGCAATAGATAATTGAAGGATTAATATAACATTAACATCAAAATAAGTTAGATGCTTTTGAGAACCATTTTGATACAACATATAACAATGTATTTCATGACTATGTATTGAGTTTTAAACGAGTGGCGTTGAGATCGAGTCATGCCCAACTCGAGCTTAGCTCGTTTGTCAGAAGGCATGCTTATACTAGGCTTGTAGTACAAACAACAAACTTTTGAGCCAATTTATAAGCTCAAATAAAATTTTAATGAGAGCACATCGATATAGCTAGCTCTCGAGCCAACAAGCTGAGCCTCGACGAGTTCAAGTGCAGATTTGAGGCTAAAAAAGCTTGACTCATAAGCTTGTTAAAGAGCCGATCAAACTTATTAAATTGTCAAAAATAATAAAAATGGCATATATAGTGTACGTTGAGTTGATTTTTTTATTATTAAAAAAACTCTTATATCCGTTTGATGGACAAACAATTGCCAATACTATTACATACAGAGTCCAGGCGTTATTCTACGTTCGGGCTACACGATCCAAATTTGCCCAACATTAGCATTTATTAAATAAGCTGTAGGAAATATCATTCTTTAGGCAGAGGATGCAATAAAACAGTAAAAATTATTTGAAATCATAAATACAGAAGATACCAGCCACCGGGGGTGTAAACAAGTCGAACACGAGCGAACCCAGGCTCAACTCTTGTTTGACTCGTTAAAAAATATCACTTTTCATGTTCGGTTCGTTTTTTTTTTCGGACAAAAAAAATGTTTTTGTGTTCGGATAGTTTTCTTAGAAAGCCGAACACAAGTTGTTCGTGAACAATGTGTCATTTTGACATCCCTAGTCACACAGCCGTAGGAGGTTAAGGGTTGCAACGATATTTAAATCTTATTATTTATATCAAAACAATATTTAGATATAATTTAATATATCTTTATTGTATTTTTAATTAATAGTTTTAATTTATTATAAATATTTCTAGCCTTGTAGTCAATTATTTTTTTTTAAAGTTCAACTTATCAATTATATATATATTATACCTCATTATGTGTCACCTCAAGGGCAGCAATGGTCTGAAAAAATGCCCTGGTGAGCCAATGGTGTTCGTTTTTGGGGTGCAACCCCATTTTTTGAACCTAAACAGTAAACTATACATCACGACCAGGCCAACGCCCCAGCTCCCACTCGGAATCTAGCTGAATTCCAACATCTCAGCCCTCTAATCACGATTTTTATGTATCTAGGGTTTTTGTACATCTTGACAAAACTCAAACAGCCCAAAAATGTACTTTCAGGATGTTTTTACTCCACTGAGATGCACGAAAAACCCTAGAAATATAAAAGGCATGATTTGATGGCCAAATTTACTATGACAATTAGTCACATGTGGCAATAACACGGAATCCTATTTTCCATGCTCGAACGAAGCATATAGAGATAGATTACCATTCCATCAGGAATCAAATCCAATCTAATGAAAATACATTTCAATATCTACCTTCAGGTGACTAACCAGCAGATATATTTACCAATCCACTTTCATCTCCAAGGTTCTGCACGCTCAGAGACAAACTAACAATATCATCACTAAATATTATTAGTTTCTGAAAAACTACTACTAAACCTGAATAAAGTTTTCTATTTGGTTATTAGCTCTATGGTAAACATGTAATATATACCTCATGTTGTCTATATATAGTTGTCTATATTGTATATATACCTCGGTTATTAGCTCTGTGGTAAACATGTACCTTATGTTATATATATATAGTGTATGACACTAACTTTGGATTTGTATGAAATTGATTTTCTTTCGTTTGCCTTACCCGTGAATTCCTGTGTTTCCATTCTTCATTCTTGTCAGAGATTGCTTTATCCTTGTACTTATAAAAGTTATTAAAGGCTAAAATTTTTATCAAATTATGAGTATCGATGATTAATCAATTACATTATCTAAACAAAAATTAGTTGCTTAAAAACTGCAACTAGAAACACTCTGAACCCAAATATGACGATCATGTACTAAAAGATCAAACTGTTTAGATCATATCTACAAAATACCTCATATTTTGAAAAAGCTCATCACAATCATTCGTTTAGATATATGCAATTGGTGCCTGCTTATGGTGCAATTAACATGATGATTGGGAAGAATTAGAACCACCTAAATTTGAGGAAAGATTATTAGGTCAACTTAGCTCAAAAAATTGTGAATTCGTCAGTATTTTAATTAATACTTCGTCAGTATTTTAATTAATACTGATACCAGTACAACATTAACACTGGATAACGAAAAATAAAGAATAGTGACTTAGGGTCAGAAATAATTTTAAGCTAAACCAACACAGAAAAATTTTGAAACTGCTTTGTAGAAGAAGAAACGCACCGTAACTTCAATGGGGACACGCGTGTCAACCCGATGCTGGTAATACAGATCGATGCAGTCAACACCGAGTCTCTTCAAGCTCGCCTCGCATGCCGCCCTGATATAAGAAGGTTCCCCTGAAATTTCCCAGCTACCATCATCGTAGCTTCTGACTCCGAACTTGGTCGCGAGCACAACTTTCTCCCTAAGCCCTTCTCGCAGAGCCTACATCGAACAAAAATCATGCAAATCAAATTGCGAAGCTCTCAGCTAAAACCCTAACTAATAAAAGAGGATTATACAGAGTATCTAGAGTTATAAGATCAAGACCTTCCCGAGAAGGATCTCGTTCGTGTAGGGTCCATAGAAGTCGGAAGTATCAAGGAAAGTGACGCCGGAATGAACGGCGTGGTAGATGAGATCGATCATGTCCTTATCGGGCTTGGAAGGGCCATAGAAGGCAGACATACCCGCACAGCCCAGTCCCTGGAGCGAGACCTCGAGCCCTTGAGACCCAAGCTTGACTCGAGGAACGACTCTTGCAGAGTCCGCCATGGCTTCCCTCTTCTCCGATTGTTTCTTTCCTCCTCCTCCAGATTTTGGGTCCGCTTGCTTTGAAGGGGAGGAGCGGTAGGAAAGCTGCCACCATCTGAGGATGACCTGTAAAGAGCTCGCCTTGGGAACATATGTGCCACTCAAAACTAGTAGTTTTTTTTTTAACTACCCCAAGAGGGAGAATTTCAATAATGGATGAAAGAAGGTGGTTGATTTGTAAATAAAAAATTTTGGGTGGTCTGTTGTTGCCTCTTTTCTTACATTCATCTTTTGCAAAAAAAAAAAATTGTGATGTTTTTTCTTTAAACATTTAAACATTAAATATAATGTTTTTAAGCTAATTCGTAGAAAATGTTAATATACATTAAAGTACATGTTAGAAACTTGCTAGAATCACCTTCATTTCCAAATTATGATTAAATCCTAATTCAATAATTTTTAAATACAATCTTGGGACAACAAGTATTTCCTAACTATGCATCTTCAAACTATCTTCAACCATGACTCGACTAATCTTCCAATAGCTTTAAAATCTTCATCGAGTCATTATTAAATCATCTTCGAACGTTTATAAATGATTCAATCATGGTACAACGAGATTTAAAGATGATTCAGTTACTGTTTAATCATGATCTGATCATTATTTGATTATCATTCGAGTATAATTTAAAGATGTTTGATCAGAGTATAATCACTATTTAAATATTATAAAATATGTTTCAATAATTGTTCAATCATAAATTGATTATTATTTTAATGATTAATTGTTGTTGTTTCAATGATATTGATTCATTTTGATTAGGAAGATTAACATTTATACCACTCAAATTTTATGTATTAATTAACACAAAAAATATAAAAAATAGTTTTATAGAGACATTTACTCACATTAGCAAATTGGTGCTCTTCATTAAGAGATTTCTAGCCCCATAATTTTATTGTGGGAATTATTCGTAGTATCACTCGAATCTTTCTTTCATATTTACATATCTAATACGTAAACATTTATTTTTACATACATAATCCCATCCTTATGAATGAAAAGTTGTATATCACATAATCCCATCCTTATAATTATTTTGATTTGAAATAGAATTAAATGTCAAATTTCGATCTGCTCCAATCCCAACTAATTAAACGAAGTGGCTTGGTTTGAATCTTTTTTAGAAAAAATTTAGCAGGTTTATATTTTTAGATTTCTGATTTCAATTTCATGTAATTTGACTAATTTAGGAACCAACCCATCTAAATACTAATTGTTTGCACACCCCCCATATACATACTACAATAATAACCAATTAACAAATCAGTTCCTTCCTGCTGAACTACTTGATTGATAAGCCGTTATGCTTGCAAAAATATCCCGGATTTTATCATGGTTGGACAGGAATAAAAAAGAGGGATTTACAAACATGCCACCCAATTCTTATGTGCTCGCATATCTAATCCCTGAACTTAAATTATACGTTAATACCACCCAAAGCTTTCACATCACATTAAAAATATCATTATTTCACCTTCTAAAAAGTGAAATACACCTCTTCTAGAATTGAAGTTTAGATGTTAGATATGCAAATACATAAGAATTGAGTGATATGCCTGTAAATATTCCCCAAAAAAAAATAATAAAAGCTGGAAAAATCGTCTCAATATTACTGAACTTCAGTTTTGGAGTAAATAAGCGACAGAAAAGAAAAAAAAGGAGAAGAAAATGGCACAGAGTACTTGCTTTCAAAACTTACCTCAGGCTTGGTGATGGTAGAGAGAGGTGATGCTAAGCCCTTTACATGCGGAGGTAAATTTAGGAAATTCCTAACACAACAGATTCTAAGAACAGAATGAGAATAAAGCAGCCCAAATATACAGAATCGACCAGAAAATACATAATTATTAACTTAATAACAAAATTATTTCTAATGAATTATTTTGTGATCCTCACATATCCCCAAAATACAACCTAGTTTGAGAAAAAATGGCGGAGGAGGCAACCCATGATTACTAACGAAATGTCTTATGGTCACTCGTGACTAATCAAACAATAAACCCAATGAACCCGGGAGGATGGAACCATGAGATCTTGACCAGGTCATTTCAAAATCAAAATAAAAATCTTAATCGGTAAAAAGTCTTAAGTAACAAAAAAATTTCAACCTCCTAAAATATAAAAAAGTTATTTAAACTTAAATGAAACATTAATGAACAAAGATCACCGAACACAACTTTTTCCCTGTCAACCGGATCTACGAAGATCTCTTGGACGACGCAACTCATGATTGCTGATAGAAATCTTCCGGTCGGAGCTGGCTTCACCGCCTCTCTAGGCCAAGTAAATCAAGGAACCCGACAACCCCGGGGCGGCAGAAAGCCATGGTCATCTTGATCGGGTTATCCTAAATAAAAAAAATGATAAATAATCCAAACAAACACATTTAACTCTCTTATATGAAGCGTGCTAACTCTGTTTTGCAGGACTGGTCGGAAAAACTGAAGAAGTCGCTCTAGGCTTACTTTACATGTTATGTAGGATGTGCTAACTCTGTTTTGCAAAGATGACATATAAAATGTCGTATTAGATTTATTTTACACGTTATTTAGGGTGTACTAACACTATTTTGTGGGGCTGATATAAATGTCGTAGTAACCTTGATTCTTTTCCTTTGAGTCTTCTTTTCTTTTGTAGAGTGAGGAGGTGTTATGATCAACCAGCTATAAACATCCAAACTATCTAAGGGATGACGAAGCATGAAGCAAAGGATGAACCTCTACTAAATCATCAATGGTAGTTCGGTTGATGTTGGTTAACGAGTCTAACATAAGTTAGGGTTGGCACCCACAAATCTCAGTATGTCAATATTCATTTGATAGGTCTACCCCAAATTATAGACTGATATCTACATTTCTGGCTTTTGCCTGGATTGTTGGTAGGCTCACTTAAGGACCAAACCTTATACTCAAACCTAAATCACTTCAACTTAAATTCTTCAAAATGAAATTATAATTGAAATTACAAAAAAAAGTTACTGAATTGATTCAAGCACTAAGCAAACTTGATTGACATCCAAAAAAAAAATCAAGCAAAACCTCCTTTTTAATTTAAGAATATGAACAATAACATGATCTGTAGACATATGCATGACATGTTACTCCTGTTCTTTATCTTCAAGCCCTCACTCATTGCATGAAAAGGGGTTGTTTGACCTGTGAGAACCACTAACTTAGTGAGTTCTGTCTATGCATACTGATTGACCTTTTGGAAAGACCTTTTAAGCATTCATCATCACTTGCATAACTCATTGCACGGCTTGCTTCGATGCACTCAACACCAATTAAATTTAAACATTTGAGCAATAGTGAGGTTTAAGAACAATTTAAGTTTCAAAAATATCATTGTATTAGTCTTAGGACATTATGCATATCATACCCATCTAGGCAGCTTGAATGATAATCATGTAATAAAGCCTATAACTCTTGATAAGCAATAGCGAGATCGACCACGCATGATTTTGTATGTGATTTAGGTGGCTTAGATGGAAGCCCTTTCCAGGCACAGTTGTAGCATAGGGTTCTGAAGTTTCACTTTTCTCGGTGAACTTCACCCTAGAACTCTGAGATTATTCGTCTACCTACGACGTAAATCCTCGCTTTTAGGCTCATGTATGATCGTATGCCATACATCATAAAACCTAATGAAACATCAGGATAAAATATTAAAACCCTTCCGTGAGAACGATAAGCTAAACCCTCTGAGGATGAAAATGCAGCCTTAATCAAGTGTTTTCTTAAGTAGTTTTAATTACTTAAAATGGTGTATGTTTGGTGTTTCAACGGTGGCCTTGATGGTAATGATGTATATCAACCTAGGTGACAATGATGCTCATCAACCTTTGTGGCAATAATCTGATTGCGTTTTATTATATATGATATGCATAGGGAATTATAAAGTTGGCGGGCATTAGTGTTAGCGACAATGGTGAGGTTTGATATTGAGGATAATAGCATGCATAGACATTGATGGCAACATTATGTATAAGCCTTAGATGTGACAGCACATGTTAACCTTGGCGACAACATCGAGCGTAAATAATAATTGCGATGGTGGGTGCCAAATTTCATTGGTGATATCGAGCATCCATGTTGATTTCAATATTAAGTTATAGTCTAACGGAAGATGGCAGGTGTCATTGCTAGCGTCAATGTTGTCCACAAACCTAATGATGATGTGTAATTATTTCAATGGAAATGATTTGCTTTAGCATTGATGATGATGACATTTGCCAACTTTATGTGGTGAAAATAGAGTGCACAAAGAGTTTTTAACAGCAATAGGCACCAACATTGGTGATAACAAGTCATCTACATTAGCGATGATAATTATAATAAGCATTAGTAACAATATAAGCTTTGAACTTGAAGGCAAGGGCTTGTACCTGTTTTGTTGGCGACGTCATATATTTGCATTAGTGATGATAACATGTGTTGGTAAAAAGAACACGATCTCACATTAGCCTCATTAGCTATGATATGCATTGTACTTAGTAATGATGATAAGCATTGACCTTCATTGGCAATGAAGGCATTAATACTGTTGCCCATAATGAGCATCATGACAATTAAGGAATTAATATTGTTGCCCATAATGAGCATCACCCTTCCTGAAAACAATGGATGCATCATTGTTGGCATAAATTGCAGGCAACATCGATGTCAAAGTCAGATGTATGATTTAGTGTCCATTGTGTGTCAACCATGCGAGCAAAGGTTAGTGTCAATGTTATTAAAAAAATTTGCTAGTTCAAGAATTTTTGCAAAATCTGATACATAATTTTCATTTTATTTTGTTAAGTCTAAATCAAGTCATGAAACACTTCATTTAAATTTTTGTAGTGTGGTTGCACTTTTTTGTGTAGAAGAGCAAGAAGTTAGGTCGTTATTAAAGTGTGGATTTTTTATGGCTAAATTGGAATAGTGAAAATCCTTGTTAAGTGTTTGCTCTTTGTGAATGTAAACTTGATATTGATGGAATCATATAAAAATTTTATTCTTTATTTGATGTATAACTAGCTTCAATTCATGAACCTAATTTATTTACTTATTTATTTATTTTATTTTGGTAAGCTTAATAGTTTTAGAGTAAATTGTTTACATTATGCCTTTAAGTTTAAAGTGTTATCATATAACATAGCTTTCTTCACCTTACATAACTTGTATTTTTTCATCACTTGTCTATCTAGTGGTGTTAGTGAATAAATTATCTGAGGTGTGGTTGAATAAATCATTAATTATATGTTTGATTGCCATAAATCACTCACTTAGGCTAATCATTTTCTAACTCTATTATTAATGTATGTTGTGTCTATTATATGATTTGATTAATTGATAGTATGCATAATCTAATAGCCTTAGTGATATAAAAATTAATATTGTGATTATAATTTGAATACTCTAAGAAGCATTCCATTCATTTAATGTAGATGAGTACTCCAACTCTTATAAACTAGTTGCATAATTAGATTTGTGATTAATTGTTTAATTTGTTCGATAAATTATTTATCTTTTATTTTATGTTAAATCACTATTTTAATTATCTTACATATTGTATAAACTTGATTATATATCTAGCTTCCATTAATGCATTAAGTATGAGGGATCTGAATTGGTGAATTTCAAAATAAGTTCATAGAATTTCAGTCACACCAAGATGGTGCTGAAAATTTTAATATATATATAATCACAAGATTAAATATTAAAATTAGAGAGAGAGAAACACACACTTGACCTGACATCACACCATTGAGATCAGATTCTAGATGATCAATTGATTGTCTTATAAATTAGAGGCATTCATAAATCTTTTTGTTTCTTGGAAAAGTCTCTTACCTCCTCAGGACTTGTGATTGATTTAGGAGAAATAGTAACGCTTAAGCCTATGCTTGTGTTATTTATATATGAATCCTTTGAAGATGGTCCAGAGGGCTGATGCAAAGCATCTTAACCATCATCACCATCATCATCATCATCATAAATTTTAATATTTGATACCTATAACATTATAGTTTTACATTGGATACGTCATTTATTTGCATTTTGTTGGACAACTTTATTTATCAAGTCATTATTTTATGAGATATTTTGAGTAATATTTAAATATTTTAGCTTGCTAACCGGCCATCCTATTTGCCTTGATCGGCCCCTTTATTTTCCTCCTCTCTCGCATTTATTTTAGGGGGATTTACACACATGGCACTCTAAAACTAGGATTTACATATTCAAAACCTAAGCATCCCTATTTGCATCATCTATTATTCTATTAAATTCTTTGGCTAATCTCGTTGGAGGTGACGTGTATCGACAGTAACTTTAGAGGCAACAAGGTGGAGAGGTTAGTGGTTTCTTGGCAAGCTCAGAGATACTGAGATGAGCAGGTTCTCATGGCATTCCCAACTTCATCATTAGCCCTTGTTATACTCTATGAACACCTCTTCTCCACAGTATGATTAAATTTTCTCCAGCTTACAAGTTTCTCTCGTTCATTTTCTCTACAAGTGAATTTATAAGTGAATTCATAAGGGAAATTTGCAGACCACACTATTCCTATATATTTACATATCTAATCCCAAAATTTGAAATTCAAACTTACATTTAGGTGTTCAATATTTAAATGTATAAGATTTAGACTGTACGTAAACATCATAGTGTATACTTTTCAATTTAACTCAACACTGTATTTATATATCTAACAGCTAAACTCTAGTTTATATAAGCCCTCATTCTTATGCATGAAAATATGAATTTCACTTTTTAAAAATAAAAATTATGATATTATTCATGTAATAAAAAAATTTTGGGTGTAATAAATATAAATATTATAGTTGGAGTATTAGATGTGTAAACAGTAAATCCGCAAAAAAAAATTTGCCTCCCGCCCGCCTGCAATGGCCTTTACGATTGCCCGTTTTTGTTTTTTTTCTTCATTTTGATTATGAAGATTAACATTTATACCACTCAAATTTTATGTATAATTTAACATATGTAACACATACCAAAACTTCAGTTTTTATGTATATACTACCTTAGCTACATTCTCTTGCAGGAAATCAACCAACCAAACTAAAATTGTTAATAATCATGCTTCCAAATCATCCAAACTAATACTTAAATTGGTGTTCAAGCTCGCCCATCACAGGTGATGTTGAAAGAATGTTGAACAATCATCAAAAAAATGTTGGCGAGCAGGACGCGAAACCACGTTGACGTAAAAACATATTATTAAAACGAGAAAATTTTGGATTCATTTTGATTATTAAGATTAACATTTATACCACTCAAATTTTATGTATAATTTAACATATGCAACACATACCAAAACATCAGTTTTTTATGTACATACTACTTTAGCTACATTCTCTTGCAGGAAATCAACCAACCAAACAAAAATTGTTGATTTTTGTTGTAGGGCATTAAATCATGCTTCCAAGTCAACCAAACTAATACTTAAATTGGTGTTCAACATCGCCCATTATAGGTGATGTTGAAAGAATCTTGAACAATCACCAAAAAGATGTTGGCGAACAGGACGTGAAACCACGTTGATGTAAAACATTTTATTAAAACAAAAAAATTTTGGTAGCTCCTATTAAATTATTTTCATGCTAATAATTTATAATTAAAAATGCACTAATTCAAGAAACTCACATTGATAGTTATAACATATTTGCGCACACACTTACCCACATGTTTGATTAACATTTTTTATCATGTTTCACAGTGTGTAGACATTGAGCAAGCCCTATATCATTTCTCCTGTCGTTTTTTTTATTTTGTAGACATTCATGATGTACTCATAAATTGTAGACAACATAGCTTCAACTCGTGTTGCAACATTAATTTTGATAAATGATTATTCTGGAATTTCATACAGTCAATGTAAGGAAGAAATAGCTGGCGGACTTGATGTGCTCAATCTATGTCTGCATTGCATCATAAACATCACTAAAAAATCTATCAAAAATCATAACAGCAAAAAAGTTGTCAATTGATGTCTCACATTTGTTATCATTAATTTTTGTATTGGTGGTGAAGTTGCATCTAATCTCAATGCAAGTGAGGCTGTCAATGGGTCATGGTGACCAATTATCCTCGCTATCTAATAAGTCTGTGTCAAACCAAATGAAGGTGGACTAGTAAGGACTATTACCTCTTTATAAGCAAACATTAAATTGATGTAAATAGAGTTCATATCTGCCCTTAAAACATATTAATGTAGAATGTGCAAATATGATTCATATTAATGTTGTTTAGTTAGAATGTGTGGTTTTTAGAAAAATGAAATAACTCAAATATTGCCAAAATATTTATACATATTGAGATTAAAGTTTAATGGAATTCCCCTTGAAATTGATTAATGACATGAAAATGTTCTTTTTTTGGTTAAGCGATTGCAAAAACTCATTCGACACGTGATAGTGAATTTGTTGCACGCAACAAGCTAATTCTAAGATTATAAACTCTTACATATGAAGCGAGTAGATATTTCTCTACTACTTCATAGTTTAATGCAGCAATAAAGTGGAGGGAGAGTCCTTTTAACTTGCTCTTCAAATGCTCTGTTGGCACTTCATAAGCTTTAACCCAAATCACATCTTCTACTTGCATGTCAATATGATTTATTATGTCAACATCACGAATGTCACAATTAAATTTACAAACTTCACTAAAAGTGTCCAGTATAACATCTTCAATCTCAGGAGAGTTAACGTCAAAACATAGCATTCGGTTTGATGTCATCCTTCGAAGATTTCATTTCTCGATTGCAACTTGTTAACATCTACTATAAATCTTACTTGTTGAATGTGCGTTGAAAATATTCATTCACGTATCTTAAACTATGTTAGTTATGTAGCTCCCCAGTATCGTGCAGTAAACTGATTATGCACTTTTACTCTACCAATCATATTAGGCATCGATGGCATCCATGTCCAAAAGGAATTATCAACATTTATTTATTATGACGGTATTAAACGTTTAATATTTGTTCAAGGTGTTCAAGTTGATCTTTAATTGTGAATTTAACTAAATAAGATAATAATTTATTTGTATTGTATCCATTTTGTATGTTATCCAATTAAGACAACATTTGTGTTTGTTCTTCTATTATAAACTTCAAATTTGTCATAAGTTAAGTCATATTTTTTATGCGAAAACTAATTTCTCG
>NEWO01000001.1:5929815-5953883 GCA_003013225.1 Phalaenopsis aphrodite
TCTTTTCCACATGGAAAAAAAGAGAGAGCACAAGAACTTTATTCTAATAATTATACTGACAGTGTTGCTTAACCTACTTTAATCTGATTCCATACTTGGCCTCTAATGAATCATTAATCTAAATACATTTTCATCTAAAAGTTTTAGCAGCTAAAACTAAGGAAATGACGCACCACAAAATTAGGTTAATTAAATCTTATTCCTTTTTAAACTTGTGCAGCTATCTAAAGCCAGAAGCTATGGACATTTGGTAAGAGCAGAGCAGTTATGAGATTGGCCCTAAGCTTGAATTTGGATGCTTATCGAAATTTGACAATTTTTAATGTCCATTTTAGAATCATATAAAACTTAATTTTAGTATATTTATAGTTAAATTGAATGAGAAAATATTTCATCTGGACAATGCACGTCCTAACAGTTAACCACCCGGCACCACGTTCCTCCAAAATTAGATATTAAAAAAACTCTTAACCAAAATGCAATAGAAATTTGCATACACATCACATAGTTTCTATGTATTTACATATCTAACCCTCAAGGTTTGATTTTTAAATGTTACCATGGAAGAATATGAGTAAAAAATGAGGAATTATGGGAGGAGGTGAAGAGCAACATGGTACTGTGCTAGGTAGTAGGAGGGAAGCAAAAGCAAGAAACCTATTTCTGCCCACCTGACTGCCTAAACAGGGAATCTGAGTTGATCCAAGCACTCGAGACAAACTCCATCTAAAAGTGGCTCTGCTCACTGAAATAAAATTAGAAAAAAAGCCATTCCTGATGTTTTGCTCTATGGCTAGCTGTCTTTTCCTTGCTTTATATCTTATTTATTTATTTATTATTTATTCATGTTTCTAACGCCTTATAATTATTTAATAATATTTCATAATTAGTACTTTCGAATAACATACAGTCCTAAACTGAATCCAACATATATAAATATTTTATTTTTTTCATTTTTTTAATTATTTGTAGTTAACATCATCCTAACCATAACAACTACATGTTGAAACAAAATAAAATTCTCTCTCTCCAATATGTCTCTCATTTGTAAATCACCTGATTTACGGTCCGGATTATTTTGGTGGGCCCCACCTAATTTTTTTAATTTTTTTTTTAAAAACAAAAATAATCCTGACCGTAGATCACCGTGATCTACGGCCAGGATCGAACACCGCATGCAAAGATGCATACGATGTCCGTATGCGATAATCCCTCCTCATTTACCCGGTCTCTCTCTTCCTCTCTCATAACTATGAAAAGCTGCCAGGTTGCTTATAAATATTCCTCTATCATCAGCCACTCCCACTCATCATCTCCTCTCCTTTCAAAACACTAAGCTCTCTGTAGAAATCATTTCATGTGAGAAGAGAGAACTAATGGCCGCGCAACAGCTCGGCATATGTCATATTTGTGGAAGAGGTGGCCGGCAGCCATGCAGAGCTGTTGCCCGATCATTGTGCGGACGAATCGGGTGTAATATTTTCGAAGCTCTCCCTTTCTCTTAGTTTTGCGGGCTTCAGACGAGCGAGGAGAGTATATATGGTGGAGCTATCTCGCACGGATATAAAGGAGGTGAAGTAAATGAATGGGCATTGCCTGGCTCCCTGTATGCCACACGTGTGGACCAATCCACGCGCGGAGACTGGCCACTGCGGGTGGCGTATGAGGAGCCAAGCATTCTTTTTATTTCTCACCTTTTTTTTTTATTACATTTAAATTAGGTCCGTCAAAAAAGCTCTTTGTTCGCAAACAGTTCGTGTTAGGTTCGTCAATGAGTTCATATTTGATTCGTTCGATAAGTAAACGAGATGAACGCAATTTTTTTTTTCTTTCGGTTAGTTAAACGAACCAAACACGAACATTAATCGTTCGTTCGTGTTCAAATCGTTATTGTTCGAAATATAAAATAATTTAAAATAATTATATTTAAAAGATTTATGATATTTAAAAAAATTAAATTTTATAAATTACAATATATAATAACTTAATAATAATAAAATATTAATATACTATATTAGTAATATACTAATATAGATATTATGTATTTATATAATATAAATTATATAATTAATATAATATATTATTTATTTATATTAATATTAGGGATGTCAAACTGGCTTGTCGTTCGCGAACAGCTCGTGTTCGGTTCATGTTCGGATCGTTCGTTAAGAAACGAACACGAACAATGACTTCACGAACAATTTCAAACACGAAATTAAATCAAACAAACTAAATTTCAAACAAACCGAACACAAACACAAGCTCTGTTCGTTCGTGTTCGGTTCGTTTACACTCCTAGTCAGGAGGTTTCAGAAAAAAAATTCATTTTAGGGTTTAGCACAACAGAATGTTCAGTACGTGTTAGTTCCTATTATTCAGGTGTTATTATAGTAATATTCATATATTATTGTGTTCTGAAAACTTTTTAAGTGTTATAATAATACAATAACACATCAATAACACTACAATAACACATGAATAACACAGAATAATATGAGAGAAATATTTTCTATGTTATCGGGTCGGATCACAAGAAAATGAGTTTTTTTTTTTCACATCAGCTCTACGTGGAGGTGATTCATTGGACTCCAGACGTATCTCTACGTCTGGAATTTGGACGTATTTATTTTTCCTGCTATGAAGGAGTGGTGTGTGCAAGTTTTAATTTATTCAATTTATTTAAAATTCATTATTGTATTTAAATTTATCAATTTACGCACAATTTGACTTTGTTCGGAACCTTAACAATGTGGGTATCCTAAACCCTAAGTAAAATCAATGTCCCGAATGTATCGTCGTAGTCCATTTTGTCATCAAAGGTTACCCAAACAAGTTCACTGTCGAACCAATATAAATCCAATTTGCGCAACACGAGAAATGAAATTATTTTGGTCCGATTGGAGCCTTTTAACGAGCTAATTGCTGGTCGGTTTTCGCCTGAGCGACAACCAAAGCCAAACATATTGTTCTCGACAACAAGTCAAACGTCGCATGTCATAAGGTCCCCTTATGACTTTCAAACCCCTACGAGAACTCAACTTGAGCTACAACATGTCAGCTTTAATTGACTCAATCAAATGCTGAGGATTTGAAACCTTCCATATGAAACTACAAGGAGCTTCTAAATAGTGTAGGTCCCAGTCTAGTCATCTAGGAGATTCAAATAGGAAATCCTAAGGCTGGATTTTAGGCTCTGAGGAGAGAAGAAAGGAAGTCCTTAAAATGAGGTCAACAGTGTCAAATAGACTTTTACAATCACGCAACCAAACAAAACACATTTTGATGTCGTGAATCAATTTCAACTGAGCTACCATCAACATTTGATCTCAATCTGCACAAATATTTTGACAATATTTAGGTTATTTCATCTTTCTAAAGACCACACATGCAAGCCTAACAATATTAATATGAATCGCATTTGCACATCCTACATTCATGTTTTAAGGACAGATGTGAACTCTATTTACATCAATTCAATGTTAGTTCATAAGATGGTAATTGTTTTTACAGGTCTACATCCATGTTGTTTGACACAGATCTACTGGATAACATAGGTGATGGGTCATCACCGCCTCTTAACGGACCTACTTGCTTTAAAATTAGATGTAATTCTACCACCAATACAAAAACTAATGATGACAGATGCTACGAGGCATTAGTGGACAACTCTTCCTGCCGATATGATTGTTGATAAATTTTTCAATAGTGGTTATGATGTGATGCAGAAACAGATTGAGCACATCAAAACAAATCCACCAACTTATTCTTTCCTACATCGACTATATGGAATTTCAAAATAATAATTCATTAATATTAATGTTGCAACACATGTTAAGGCTATATTGCCTACAATTTATGGGTACATCAGGAATGTCCACAAAATAAAAAATGACAAGAGAAATGACTTAGGGCTTGTTCAATGTATTCACAATACGTTGCATGATAAAAAGTGCTTATCAAACTTGTTTGTAAGAGCGTGGGCAAATATACTAGCACTATCGATGAGAGTTACTTAATTAAGTGCATTTTTAATAATAGATTATTACCATGAAAATAATTTAATAGAATATACCAAAATTTTCTCATTTTAAAAAAGCGCTTTTACTTAAACGTGGTTTGGCGTCCTGCTGCCAAAGTCTCTTTAGCGGTTTTTCAATATTCCTTCAACATCACCTGTGATCGACGAGCTTGAACATGACTCTAAGAAATAGTTTGGTTGATTTGGAAGCATGATTTTATGCCATACAACAAAAAGATAACAACTTCAGCTACATTCTCAAGCAACAATTCGATGGTGATCCTATTTTCTACTTCGATCTCGACCTCGATCTCAAATTTAATCTCCTTCGTGAATATTGGGTTCTTGAATCTGATCTGCCACCTAATGTCTTCCATTCTTCTGAATCTTCCTCTAATATTTCACCTATGAGTATTAATGAGGTGTTGGTTGTTAAGGAGGATGATGATTATTTCCGCAAAAAAATAGAGAAGGTATGCTTGATTCAAAATTGTTTGATTGTTTATTAATACCTTAATACTTGCATTTCATTTTGTTTTTAAGTTTCTATTTTGTAAAAAAATAATAATAAAGAAACTTTTTGCATTGGAGCCTTATTAAAAAAAAATTATTGTAATTTAGCCAAGTTTATAATTTTTATGTTTATCTTTATGCCTCAAATCATCTGATAAATGACGAATAGAGAATATGCTCTGATCTCTATGAAGGGGAAGAAGATGCACATAAATCCCACAGAATCACAAATCCTATTGGAATTATGGGATTTAGACAAGCAGCACACGAAATAGTATAGGAGGAAATGGATGAACAAATGTATGAGATTGTTGGATATCATGATTTGGTTAGGATTTAATCAAAATGTTACAAATCTTAGATCCTGTTTCTAACTCAATTTCTATCTTTCACTTCAATATCAGATATTATGTTATTTTTTCATTTGAGTTGGAAGGTAATTCTCTTTTGTCTCCGTCAAATAAATTCAAAAGTTGTAATTTCTTTACTTGATCAGAAATTTAGTTTTGCTTTGTCACATGGCGTTTGATATTTTATAGTGATAATATATCCATTTTCTAATAGAATAAAAGAATTACTCCACTTTCTCTATCCGAGATGCAAACATTTTTCTTTTGAAAAAGATAATTTTATGCTTTCTAGTTGAAGAGTTATAGATTTTAAGTAAATAATCATGCTTTATAGTTGAAGAGTTGTAGGTTTTAAGGAAATAATTACCCAACTTTTGTATCTACTATATGCAATATGTGTTTTAATTAAAATTCTTGTAGCATCTCTAAATTTTTGTTTCGAGATCTAAGCGATATGCTTTATTGTGTAGAAGAAAGAGAAGTATGGTCGTTATTAAAGTATGGATTTATGATGGCTAAATTGGAATAGTGAAAATCCTAGTCATGTGTTGGCAATTTGTGAATATAAACATGATATTGATGGAATCATATAAAAATTATATTCCTTTTTATATATAGCTTGTTTCAATTCATGTACTTAATTTATTTACTTATATATTTATTTTTTTTTGGTAAGCTTAAATGTCTTGGAGTAAATTGTTTACCTTATGCTTATAAGTTTAAAGTGTTATCATATAACATAGCTTATTTCACATTACATAACTTGTATTTTTTCATCACTTATCTATCGAGTAGTGTTAGTGAATAAATTATGTATAGTTGAATAAACTATAAGTATATGTTTGATTGCCATAAATCACTCCAGATCATCTTCAAAGGATTCACATATAAATAATTCAAGCATAGGCTCAAGCGTTACTATTTGTCCTAAATCAATCACATGTCCTAAAAAGGTAAGAAAATTTTCCAAAAAACAAAAATATTTTTTAATGCCTACCATTTTATAAAACAATCAATTGATCCTCTAGAATCATCATCATCACATCATCATAAATTGTAATATTTGATACCTATAACAATATAGTTTTACATTTGATGCTTTATTTATTTGCATTTTGTTGGACGACTTTATTTCATCAAGTCATTATGTTATGAGATATTTTGGGTAATTTGTCATTTTAAATATTTTAGCTTGCAAACTGGCCATCCTACTTGCCTTGATCGGCCCCTTCATTTTCTTCCTCTCTCGCATTTATTTTAGGGGGATTTACACACATGGCACTCTAAAACTGGGATTTACATATTCAAAACCTAAGTATCTCTATTTGCATCATCTATTATTTTATTAAATTCTTTGGCGAATCTAGTTGGAGGTGACATGTATCGACGGTGGCGTTAAAGGCAACAAGGTGGTGAGGTTAGTGGTTTCTTGGCAAGCTCAGAGATACTAAGATGAGCAGGTTCTCACGGCATTGCCACCTTCTAAGGTAACAATTTGGCGAGCTTGGCGGTAAGGTTGACGGAGAGTTTATAAGCTTTTTTGAGTGTTATAGTCCATATCTAACATGCTTCTTATTCTATTAAAGGACGATGATTAATGATGGTTGAATAAAACAGTCCTTTTTAGTTTTCTATCATTGTTTTCTGTCTTTCACACCAACAAGATTTCTTCAATTTGTGAGTTCACAGCTCTTAGGAAAGAACTTCCAACAAAAAAAGAAGAAGGTTGTGACCATAAATAATACATTTAAGTTCATCATAGATTAGATATTTTATAAGCTCGTCATATTTTCGTTTTCTTGTTGTCAGGCAACTTATTTGTTTAACATACCAAGAATTTAAATCTTCCTTCTCAAAAAGGATGTCAAAATATGAACAATTGCAGGTTCAAAAATTGCAAGTCCAAAGCACAATGCAATGATTAAATCTCATAATTGTAACTTGATTTATTACAATCCTATCATTGTGATTACAAGAAATAAGTGGCAAAAGCACCCTTCAAGTTGATCCAAGTATAACTTATTCAATCCGCTCAAGAAAGGAACAATCAAGCAGAAATCATTCTTCTCAGAGCTGTAAAACAGCAATAAAGGCACCATCATTCAACATTCCAAGAGGAAAGGGGACGGGTCTCAGAGTTTTTCCAGGTCGCCATTCCGGCGCCATATCTATCACCCTTCACAATATCTTCAGAAGCATATGATTCAAGTTCGGCTATTTCATCAGTCCTAAGCTTCGCAGAAAGTGCCCTAAAATTCTGATTGAAGTTTTCGATCTTTGTAGTGCCGGGAATGGGGACTACATCGCATCCCTGGTGATGCACCCAATCGAGTGCAAGTTGTGAGGGCGTACAACCCTTTCTGGATGCAATTTCATTCACTTTCTCAAATATTTCAGCATTTTTTTTTCTAAATTCTTAGGTTGAAATCTTGGCAGCATCTGCAATTTGTTAATTTTAGAAATTTTCTGATGTAAGTTAGTTGTGTTATAGTCATCACCAAAAAAAAAGCGCACTCCAAGAAGCAAAGGGATATTTAGATCTCATTGTAAGATGGATAAGAATCAAGACATGCAAAATAGCTTGCTAGTTTTCTCTAAGGAAATGGAATTATTCTATTAAGGAAAAGTGGCACATCAGTCCAACTGTAATTATTTTTTAAACTTTAAAGCATATTGTCAGATTAAAAAAAAAAAAATTGAAGCACAAATATAAGCACCTTGCAGACGTCTTCGCTAGATAGCTCATCAACTAACTTCGGCCCATAAGAGAAGAAGCCCCTCCCAAGTGGGCTGTATGCAACAATGCCTATTCCAAGTTCCCTGTTAGGTAGATGAAAGAGGAAAATTGCTTACGGGCAAAAATTTCATCAACAACCTCTGCTGTTTTGATAATGCCAAATGGATATAAAAAAAAGCCTGCAGGTAGGCATGATATCAACCTCACCATCCCGTGACCACAAAGACCGCTCTAGCTGCACAGCAGAGATTGGATGAACTGCATGGGCCCTCCTAATTGTTGAAGCAGAAACCTCAGACAATCCTATTTATTTTATCTTTCCTTCCTCAACTAGTTTCTTAAGTTCTCCCATCTGAAGATTAAATGGTGAAATTTGTAACTAGGATTTATCGAACAAAATTCTTCCGAATTATAAATTTCAGTGCTGTGATAATACTAGATAAACATATCAAAGAAAAGATAACTTTTTATACATTAGCTTATACATCATCATCATCATTAATCTTATCACAACTTTTTGGTGTCGGCATGTGAGCATATGTATGTCATCAACTTCATCATCATTGGCTTATAGAAGCAAAAATAAATGTACTTTAGGGGCCCAATTGCAATTCACAAAAATTATAAACATATAGTAAACAATTTTTGTACCTTCAAATTAAATAGAAGCATGAATTTCAATGCATATTGGATTAAAAAATTTACAGAGTCAAACTAAGATACCTCAAACTTCAATTTCAACAATTTTCTCGTCAAACAGAACATCTCTAAAATACGAACAAAAACAATAAAATTATTTCCATCCAAATGTAAAAAAAAAATTAGATCAAGCACTTGAAGCAGGATTGGAAATGAAAACTTTAAAGTATTAATTAAAAGGACAAATGATCTTCAAATTTGACATTTATAAAATT
Source organism: Phalaenopsis aphrodite (assembly GCA_003013225.1). Classification (NCBI taxonomy): domain Eukaryota; kingdom Viridiplantae; phylum Streptophyta; class Magnoliopsida; order Asparagales; family Orchidaceae; genus Phalaenopsis; species Phalaenopsis aphrodite. The sequence continues at coordinate 5,938,348 of NEWO01000001.1, forward strand.
AATGGAGTTTCTCGACAAGAAAAATCAAAAGAACCTAAGATTACATGATTTTGGTCTTAAATACTAAAAGAATTATTTATGATAAAAAAATTAACATTGACCATCCCATGGAGTATTTTGGAATTTTGGCCAAATTTACCAAAATGTTTTTTTTTCCCCAAAACAGAATAAGCATGACCCCATTTTCAATACGAAAGAGGTAGCTAATTTCATACACTGTAGAATAGCTTTAAGTCAACCACCAATGTTCATCATCGACCACCGCCAATGGTTGTTGTAGCCAAAGTACTGTCTTACGACTATTGCACCCTAACTACCAAAACATGACTGTTTTTGCTTAATTATTAAAACTCAGTTAAAACACTATATCTCATCTTCTCCAATTCTAGAAAACAGTGGTGGATAAGTTTGATTAAGATAGGCCCCGTGGTTGTCCAGATTTTTTGTGTAAAATTTATGGCGACTCATCTTTCAACACATCTCATCTCTGTGTGTGTTAAATCTGCATACTAAGCTAAGACAAATTCTTTAGTGCCACGAATTTCTAGCACACAATAAAAGGCATGAAAATATTAATCTAAACCATTATAATGGCAAATTAAAGTGTCAATAATTGTTATAACCGAAATGCTTTAATCTGATATAGCAAGGTTACTCCAATGCAAGATTCTCTGCAGTCGTTTTGAGGAGATTAATATTGAACCAGAATAAACTTATCTTTTATTCGGTTATTAGCTATGTGGTAAGACTGTAACATTTACTTTATATTACCTATATAAAGTGTATGCCTATAACTATAACTTTGGATTTGTATGGAATGGATAATCTTTCCTCTGACTTACCTGTGAATTCTTGTGTCTCCATTCTCCATTATTTTCATGGTATTAGAGCATGTCTTAATGTGAGCCACTTAGTTTCCTATCCTGCTTGTCTTCCCCTTGGGGTCTCTCTGCTCTGTGGTGTATCTTCGGTCTTGGCTTCGTGCACACTGTCGGGAACCTCTTATCCTTTTGTTGTTCTTGGTACCAGTCTTGATCTATCCATGCTAAGCTTAAATGGCTGATTCAAATACATCCAATATTCTTGATGGGTTAGTTAATCCCAAAATCTCTGAAACTCTCATCCCACCCTCCCTAAAATTTCTTACGGCCAACATGAAATCTATGATTACCAGTACCCTTTTTGCGGATAATTATCCCATATGGCACTCAAATAATCAAGATCACCAAAGCCAATGGTTTCTTGGGGATGACACCATTTCTCCTCCACCACCTATGGTCCTTAATGCCTCGGTTATCTCCTCTATCAAGCTTGTCTTCATCACATGACAACTAATTGATTAGAACTTGTCCGCTGCCCTTTACTCTACCATTTTAGCCACAATTTTTCCATATGCGTTGAATTTACAAACAAGTTATGAAATCTAGAACACTTTGGAGAAGCACCTACAAGTCACAAATCACTCCTGTGTAATCCAATTATAGATTTAGCCACACAATGTATCGATGCAAAACCTCACCATGACTGAATATCGCTTGCAAGTCAAAGCAATTCTTGACAACATATCTGCTGCAGGTTCTCGAGTTGATCTTGAAGAAGTCATCCTCTATATCTTGAAACACCTAACAACCTCGTATCTTCCTTTCAAGACTACCATTCGCACGAGAACCAATCCCATAAGTCTTGATGAGTTGTAAGCCATCCTTATTAGTGAAAAAAAAAATCTGTCTACCAAGCATAAATCTTTCCCTGCCGATCAAGGTCCACAAATGCATCCAAAACTTAGACCAATTTTATAAAGGCAAGGATAAAGCCAACAACTTCTCTCCCAAATATCCTATAGAAGTTTCAACTCCTCCCTCAAAAGCTCACGACAGTGTTCATTGTCAAATCTGTAACAAGCCGGGTCACATCGCTTCTCAATATTGTTACAATCAGAACTATCAACCCAAGAATCTCTCATCTTTGTTGCCAAGCACCACTCACACAACACATATTACCTCTCCTTTTCCGCCTACTCAGTCTGATTAGTATCTTGATACTACGACTACTACACAACTCATGTTCGATTATTGTCGAGTGAATCAACCCGAACCCTATCAAGGGATGAGACCGTTATGGTTGGCAAAAGTCATACCGTCCCAATCAAACATTCTGGCATTGGTATCTTGCCGACTTTGCCCCGCAAGTTCTTAGTTTCCATATTTCTACATTCCTCTCTTGTTTCCAATAATATGATTTCTATCTCTCAGTTAGCTCTCGATAATAAATGCATGATTACCTTTGATGCTAACAGCTATCAAATTAAGAATTGCACGACTTAGGAGTTTCTACTTCAGGGTCCCTGCAATTGTGGTCTATATCAAATTCCTAATAATCAACAGGCACTCGTTTCGGTGGCTGTCTCCTCAAATCAGTGGCATTGGCGAAATGGACATCCACATCAACAAGTTATTCAACTTATTGCTAAACACATCCGCAACTATGTATTTCCTCCAATTTTTCTCTTTGTAATTCATGTGCTACTGTTAAATGCCATCGTCTTTCATTACTAGATCTAATAGCACACAATGTATTCCTTTAGCGTTAATTCATATGAATGTATGGAGACCGTCCTCTATTACTTCAGCTCTAGGCTACAAATATTATGGAATTTTTATTTATGATTTTTCTAGCTATACTTGGCTTTATCCTATGCTCAACAAATCTGAAGTAATTCATTATTTTCTGAACTTTAAACAATAAACTACACTTCAATTCACTAAAAAGAGCAAAGTTATATGCACCGATAATGACGGCAGGTATACTAATCATGCGTTTAAAGGCTAACTCAGTAGATATGGTATTATTCATTAATTCAGTTATTCTTACACACCGCAACAAAATGAAACCACTGAACGGAATCATCACCATATTTTGGAAACAACTCTGCTCTAATATTTGACTCCAATGTTCCTCCGTCAGTTTGGCTTGAAACAGTGCATAGAACAATTTATTTGATCAGCAGACTACCATCAAAAGATACTAGAAAGCTATCACCCTATCAGATTCTCCATGGTACCTCACCGCAATATAACATTCTTAAATCCTTTGGATGCTGATGCTTTCCCTAGATCCCGCCTATCATCGAAATAAACTACAACCCAGATCCCTCCCTTGTGTTTTTCTTGGCTATCCATCCCATACCAAAAGTTATAAGTGCCTCCACCCAACCACTGGTAAGATGATCACAACTCGCCGTGTATTTTCAATGAATCGGTCTTCCCCTACATGGCCAAGTGTCTACCCGAAATCCCCTCTCCTACCTCAAACATACGCCCACCTCTACTACTCATTCCAACCTCCACTATGCACTGTCTCTCCTGATATTCATTTTTGTCGCTACTTCCAATACATCTCACTGAACCGCACCCTGCTTCCTCCTTTTGACTGAAACCACTTTCCCAGCTGAATCCATGCCAGGCATAATTTCCAACACCCCTCTCCCACCCATTAGATCTCCTGCACCGAAACATTCTATGGTGACTCGTTCTCAAACTAAATCGCTTCACTAGAAGGTTCTCCTTGATCTAATCCATGAGTAGTATTTTTAAAATATGGAATAAAGATAGATGAGTAGTACTTTTAAAAAATTTAATTGACAATAAGGCTAGAAAATTTTATAATAAATTAAAACTATTAATTAAAAAATAGAATAAAGATATATTATATTATACTTAATTGATGTTTAGATATAAATAATAAGATTTAAATATCGCTCCAACCCTTAACCTCCTACGACTGCATGACTAGGGATGTCAAAACGACACATTGTTCGCGAACAACTTGTGTTCTGCTTGCTAAGCAAACGACCCAAACACAAACACATTTTTTGTGCTTGAAAAAAAATGAGTTGAACACAAAAAATTGTATTTTTTAACTAGCCAAACAAGAGTTCAGCCTGGGCTTGCTTGTATTCGACTCGTTTACACCCTTGGCGGCTGTTATCTTCTACATCTATGGTTTCAAATAATTTTTACTGTTCATTGCCTCCTCTGTCTAAAGAATGATATTTCATACAACTTATTTTATAAAAGCTAATGTCAGGCAAATTCGGATAAGGTTGGGCTCACATGACAATTCTTTATTGGAGCCCAGCCGCAAAATAACGTCCGGACTCCGTGTCTAATAGTATTGACAAGTTTTTGTCCATCAAACGGAGATAAGAGCTTTTTAATAATAAAAAGCTCAACCCAACGTACACTATATATAAGATATTTTTTTTATTTTTGACAATTTAATATGTTTAATATGGATTCATTTTGATTATGAAGATTAACATTTATACCACTCAAATTTTATGTATAACTTAACATATGTAACACATACCAAAACTCAGTTTTTATGTACATACTACCTTAGCTACATTCTCTTGCAGGAAATCAATCAACCAAACTAAATTTGTTAATTTTTGTTGTAGGGCATTAAATCATACTTCCAAATCAACCAAACTAATACTTAAATTGGTGTTCAGGCTCTCCCATCACAGTTGATGTTGAAAGAATGTTGAAAAACCGCCAAGAAGATGTTTGCGAGCAGGACACGCAACCACGTTGAGGTAAAAACATATTATTAAAACAAGAAAATTTTGGTAGCGTCTATTAAATTATTTTCATGCTAATAACATATTATTAAAAAAACACTCTTTCAAGAAACTCACATTGATAGTTTTAGCATATTTGCACACACACTTACCCACAAGTTTTATATGCACTTTTTACCACGTTTCATATTGGGTTAGACATTGAACAAGCCCTTTGTCATTCCTTCTGTCATTTTTTATTTTGTAAAAATTCGTGATGTACCCATAAATTATAGGCAGCATAGCTTCAACTTGTGTTGCAACATTAATTTTGATAAATGCTTGTGTTGGAATTCCATACAGTCGATGTAGGGAAGTATAAGCCGGTTGACTTAATGTTCTCAATCTGTGCTTGCATCGCATCATAAACACTACTGAAAATTCTATCAACAATCATACCAGTAAGAAGAGTTACCCACTGATGCCACACAACATCTGTTATCATTAATTTTTATACTGCTAGTGGAGTTACATCTAATATCAATGCAAGTGGGTCTGTCAAGGGGTCGTGATGACCCATTATCCGCGCTACATCCAATAAGTCTGTGTCAACCAAATGGATGTGGACCAATACGAACTATTACCCTTTTATGAGCTAACATTGAATTGATGTAACTAGAGTTCATATCTGCCCTTAGAACATTAATGTAATATGTGCAAATGTGGTTCATATTAATGCTTCTAGGCTTTAATGTGTGGTTTTAGAAAGATGAAATAACTCAAACATCGCTAAAATATTTATGCATATTGAGATCAAATGTTAATGACAATCCACTTGAAATTGATTCACCACATGTAAATGTTCTTTGTTTGGTTAAGTGATTGTAAAAGCCTATTCGACACGTGTTAATGAATTTATTGTACACAAAAAAACCAATTCCAAGACCATAAGCTATTACATATGCGGCGAGTGGATATTTCTCTACTGCTTCATAGTTTAATGTAACAATAGAGTGGAGGGAGAATCCTCTTAACTTGTTCTTCAAACGCTTTGTTGGCACTTCATAAACTTTAGCCCAAGCGACATCTTTTACTTGCATGTCAACATGGTTTCATATTTCAACATCACGAATGTCACAATTAAATCGACGAGCTTCACTAAAGACGCCCAGTAAAATATCTTGAATCTCAAGCGATTTATCGTCAAAACTAGCATATCATTCCGATTGATGTTATCCTTTCGAAGATTTCATTTCTCAGTTGCAACTTGTTGACATCTAATATAAATCTCAATTGTTGAATGTGCGTTGAAAGCATCCGTTCACGTATCTTAACATATGTTAGTTGAGTTGCTCTCCAGTATCGTGCAGTCAACTGATAATGCACTTGTACTCTACCAATCATGTTAGGCGTCAGTGACATTCCATGAGCAGTAGGAATTATCAACTTTTGTTTATTCTGATGACATTCAACATTTGATTTTCGTTCAAGGTGTTTAACTTGATTATTGATTGAGAGTTTAACTAAATGAGATAATAATTTATCTGTATTGTATCCACCATGTATGTTCTTTCATTAAGACAACATTTGTGTTTATTCTTTTCTTATGAACTTCAAATTTGTCACAAGTTATGTAAAGTAGTTTTTTTATGCGAAAACTAATTTCTCGAACTGCTAGAAATACAAATAGCATAAACAATTAATGTGGCATAAAATATAAAATATTTGCATAATTACATATTATATTTTACAATGAAAATAATATTTAAGTTCTAAAAATCAAATTTTCATCATTTTATAATAAAATTCAAACACAATGAAATATACAAAAAAATCATTTTTGATATATTAGGAAATCGAAAAAAAAAATTACATAAACCTTAACATAAAAAGAGGTAAATCATAAAATTTCTCATTTATAGTGGAGAAACTTAAAATCTTTTAAGTGATGCAACTAATTTGGTAATATAAGAAAATATCTTAATAACTTTTTTAAAATTATTTCAAATTAGTTCTTACTTATCTTTTTTAAATTAATATTTTTTTTAAAGTACTACTTTTTTAGTAATTAAATAAATCAAGCGAAAAAGTATTTCAAAATTATGAATCTTTCAATAATATAAAGTAAATCAAAATTATATAAAGAAAAATGAGAAGGCGAGAAAAGATCGAGGGACCAAGTATTACATGCAGTTTTGTGATAGTATTGTGTGCAATAACACCACAATATCACAAAATATCACCTTATACCTCATGTATTCTTTTGTTTCCCTCGATCTTTCCTCGTATTCTCGTTTTTTTATATATATAATTTTGGTTAATATTATATTATTTAAGAGATTCATAATTTTGAAATTTTTTTGGCTCGATTTATTTTATTATTGAAAAAATTATAGTTAAAAATATTAATTAAAAAAAGATCAACAAAAATGAATTTCATCATTTACTATAATTCTAAAAAATGTTATAAAAACATTTTCTTACATTACCAAATTAGTCACCCCACTTTAAAAGATTTTTTACTTCCCCACTAAAAGTGAAAAAGTTTATGAATTACATATTTTTTTTTGTAAAAGAGTTATGAAATTTATTTTTTCATTTTCCTAATATATCAAAAAAAAATTTCTTATATATTTCGTTGTGTTTGAATTTTATTATAGAATGATGAAAATTTTATTTTTAAAACATAAATATTATTCTCATTCTAAAAGAAAGTGTACAATTATGCAAATATTTTATATTTTATGCTAGACTAATTATTTATGATATTTGTATTTCCAGCAGCTCTAGAAATTGGTTATCACATAAAAAACAAACACAAATGTTGTCTAAATTAGAGAACTTGCAAGGTGGATACTATACAGATAAACTATTATCTCATTTAGTTAAACTCACAATCAAAGATCAAGTTGAACACTTTGAAAAGAAATCAAACCTTAAATATCGTCGCAATAAACAAATATTTATAATCACTACCGCTATTGGAATGTCACTGGTGTCTAACATTAATGATAGTGCAAGTGCATGATCAGTTGACTGCACGACACTGAAGAGCTACTCAACTAAAATATGGTAATATTCGTGGACTGATACTTTCAATGCACATTCGACAACAAGTGAGATTTATAGTAGATGCTATCAAGTTGCAACCGAAAAATGAAATCTTCAAATGATGACATCAATCGAAATGATATATTAGTTTTGACGATGACTTGCCTGAGATTCAAGATATTAGAATGAGCGCTTTTAGTGAAACTTGTCAATTTAACTGTAACATTCGTGATGTTGGCATACTAAAACATGTTAACATGCAAATAGAAGATACGGCTTGGGCTAAAGCTTATGAATCGTCAAGAGAGCGTTTGAAGAACAAGAAGATTCTACCTCCACTCTATTGCTGCATTAACTATGAAACCGTAGAAAAATATCCATTCGCCTCATATGTAAGAGCATATGGTTTTGGAATTGGTTTGTTGCTTGCAACAAATCCACTAACACGTGTCGAATGAATTTTTATAATCACTCACAAATCACACTTTAATGTCGTGAATCAATTTCAAGTTGACTACCATCAACCTTTTTTATCTCAATCAGCACAAATATTTTGGCGATGTTTGGGTTATTTCATCTTTCTAAAGGCCACACATTAAATGCTAACAACATTAATATGAATCGCATTTGCACATCCACAATAATGCACTAAGGACATATATAAACTTTATTTACATCAATTCAATATTAGGTCATAAAGAGGCAATAGTCGGTATTGGTCCACATCCATTTGGTTTTGCACAGACCTACTGGATAGCGCGGGTAATGGGTCATCACGACCTCTTAACAACCTCACTTGTATTGAGATTAGATGTAATTCCACCACCAGTACAAAACTAATGATAACAAATGCAGCGAGACATTAGTGGACAACTCTTCGCGTTGGTATGACTGTTGATAAATTTTCATTATTGATTATGATATGATGCAGACACATATAGAGCACATTAAAGCAAATCCACCAACTTATTCTTCCCTACATCGATTGTATGGAATTCCAGAATAACCATTCATCAAAATTAATGTTGTAGCATATGTTGAAGCTATGTTGCCTACAATTTATAAGTATATCATGAATGACCATAAAATCAACAGTGGTAAGAGGAATGACATATGATTTGCTTAAGGTCTATGCAATATAAAACATGATAAAAAGTGTTTATCAAGCATGTGGTGAGTGCGTGGGCAAATATGCTAAAACTATCAATGTGAGTTACTTGAACGAGTGCATTTTTAATAATAGATTATTAACATGAAAATCATTTAATAGAAGCTACCAATTTTTTTTTATTTTAATAATATGTTTTTATCTCAATGTGGTTTTGCGCTCTGCTGGTCAACATCTCTTTGGCGGTTGTTCAACATTCTTTCAACATCACGTGTGCATTGTAATCAAATTATTATTTTTTTCATAATTTTATTTGTGTTGTAAGTGATGACTTTGTGGCTTCAGTCCATGTTATTATGTTATTTTCTCAGTTGAGTTGGAAGATAACTATCTTTTGTCTATGTCAAATAAATTCAAAAGTTGTAATTTTATTTCCTTGAATAGAAATTTGGCTTTGTTCTATCGCATGACGTTTGATATTTTATAGAGATAAAATATCCATTTTCTATTAGAATAAAAAAATAAGTCCACTTTCTCTTAGAGTTTATCGGAGATGGCAATGTTTTTCTTTTGAAAGAGATAATTTTATGTTTTGTAGTTGAAGAGTTGTAGATTTTAAGGAAATAATTACTCAACTTTTGTATCTACTATATGTGATCTGTGTTTTAATTCAAAATTTTGAAGCATCTTTAAATTTTTGTTTCGAGATCTAAGCTATATGTTTTGTTTTTGTTATTGGATCATCTGATTTATGTTATTTGGTATGGTTTAAGAATTTTCCTAGTTTGGATTGTTTATTGTAAAAGAAAATTGCTGACTTAAACTATAAGATAGAATGTTTTATAATGTGGCAAGTTATTGTACCTATTTAGGTTATACTGTTCGTTTATTTTATTGCTCATAGTTTTGGCTTTAAGTTACTTTTTTTAAAGTATTTTGACGGCCTTATTCAAATATTGTAAATCAGGGAGATTTCATGCCGACTGTAACTTTTTTGCTAGTTATGGTTATCATTCTCTCATCTAAGATTGGGGATTTGCAGAAATATTTTTATTGTCTTTGTTTTTGTACTAAGCTATGAATGCTTCTCTTATGCAGTAAAGATTGTGTTATGATTTTTTTAGAGTGATCATTAAAAGTTTGCAGTATTAACATACATACCACCCAATTCATATGTATTTGCTTATCTTAAAGTTAAAAATTGCTTTTTTTTATATATTTACACCATCTGAAATCTTTCATTATCACATAAAAAATATTATCATTTTAACTTTTAACTTTTGAAATGTGAAACACATCTTTTCATTTATATGTAAGGTGGTATATATGTAAAATTCAAAGTTTAGATGCTAAATATGTACACACATAAGAATTGAGTGCTATGTATGTAAATCTTAAGTCGCATAGTGATATATTTATGTTCCTGAACGTTTGAAGTTTTCTAGATACTTTAAGGGAAACTGATAAATTTTGTGTTAAAGGAGGTAGTTTATGTGTTTGTTTGTTTGAAGTTGATGATAATTTGAAGAAAAAGATAACTCGTCATAATTGTATTAGAAGACGCTACCGTCTTTTCATTGTGTGATTTGTAAGGCCGAACCAAGCTCACTAGCCGAAATGGCCGAACATGACCCACCAGGTGAAGTGGTCAAACCAGGCTAGCTAACCGAAGTGGGCAAACCAGGCTAGCTAACCGAAGTGGCCAAACTAGGCCCACCGACAAAAGTGACCAAACCAGACAAAGTAGATGTTGACCTCAGTTTTGTGAGGACCTCATTCCTTCCCTATAGAAGCATAGGATTAAGCCTTAGGGTTTCCTAGTGATCTTCTTAGATGACTAAAGATGGAGTTCACTCATATGGGACTTTTAACCGATCCTACACTCACTTAGGGTTTTATGAAGTTAAGCCCAAATTCTCATCCCTTGGTTGAGATGATTAAGGGACTAGCTCAATGGAAGCCTAAGTTGACTTCCTATAGGTGGAAGATGCCTTAGGTTACCTATGGAGCTCAAAACTCTAGGAATTCCCTTAATGACCCATTGAATGTCCCTGGGATTCTCATTGTCCTCGAAAAAGCCTACCAGACAGGGGGCTAGGCCTAGACCAATGAGGGGTTCTTACCAAATTATCCTAAAAGACCCTAGAAATCCCATGACACTGAAATTCAAAGGGGGATGGGTGATTCAACAAAGTCAACACTTGGTCTCCCCTAAAGCTTTCTCAACACCAATTAACCCTAAAATTGACATGAACCACAAAGACACCAACTCAGCCCTAAAAAAATTGAAATCACAAAAGTCACCAAATTGCCCATATCAACCTGAGTCAATTATGAAACAATTGAGCTAATCAAAATAAAGCCTGATTTGATTCAAGGTGATTAAGACCTAAAACCACTTGGATATCAAATTTGCATTAAGAAGGCAACGTTCATAATTAACCTAATTATTTAATTAGACTAATTATAAGGGCTCTTTAAACCTAATCTTTTAGGCTAAACTTAAAGACATTTAGGCTAAGCTTAACCACAAAAGTTCAAGCCATCATGAGAGGCCTTAGCCCAAACCCCTAAGGCCCGTGACTTGAGCCTACACTACTTGACCCTAATGACCCACCATGACACATGGATGACACAAAAGAATAAAATAAACTAATTTGACCCAATCCAAACACTAGAAAACAAAGCATGCACCTTTAACCAAAGGGGACTATTACATGGCGCCTAGGTCCAACCCACTCAAATCACTCCATGGGCGGGTTAAGCCAAACCATTTATGAGCCCCGTCATCACACCAAAAGCTTCTCCAATCCCCTCGCACCTTAGACTTGCCATTTTTTCCCCATTGGAGCCTCCATACTAAGAAAACTTCAAAAATGGAGAAAAACACCTTTACCTTTACCTTTGCCCAACTCATTCTCATTCCACTGCACATTCTCTGAGGAGCCACCAGACTCTCCCATGCACACCAGAGCTTTCCCATGGCCCTTCACAACTATTTAAGGAGAGTAACTGAGAGCTCCACACACAAACTCAACTCCCAAGCTAGCCACTATGCTCATTGCTCTCCACATTAAAAACACTTCCACAAACTTGAGCGGCTCATCCCCGTCATCCTCAGGCCATCTCCACCACCACACAACCCTAATTTCACCATTGAAATCCAGGGTATTTTTCGGCCTTGACATTAACTTCATCAAAACACAAAACTAACTCTCCCATTAGCTTCACAAGGTTCCAAAACCTTACCTCCAATCAAAATCCAAGCTTCTCGCGCTCCCTAACCTACTTCAACACAAGCTCGAGCCACCATTTGGTTTAGCTCATAGCTAAGGCTGATTTCATAGCAAATTAAAGCAAGGAGACGCTTCGTGACATCAAGGCAAACGTCTTTGTCAAGCCTAATTGAGGCATCACCTCTTAGGATAAAGTAATGCTCCGAATTTCTTAAAATGACTCTCGGTTTGGTCTTTTATGAAGAAAATGAACAATGTATGTCCACTTAACCATATAGATAGGTTTGTCCCACTTTGATGAAGCTATAAGATCAAACCCCATGGGATTTGGTTGATAGTAGAGCGAGATCTTAGGATTAGCTTGCAAACGGTTCTTGGTCTTCTGTCTGGCGGGGACGATGAATGGGTGATGTTTGTTTTTGTGTATTCAGAACGGAAGGCGAAGATCAACCCGACTAACGAAACTGCAAAGGGAGAGAGCACGTGATCGCGAGCCACATCAGCACCCGCATGTAAAGCGAGACAGATCACACGGTGTCGCGAGGGATTTTGACATGTATGAAGCTGATGCGGTGCTGATTGATTTAAATAAAAAATTTTAGTTTTTTCAATTCTTTAAATCCAGAACATACTATCCAACTTAAAAAATTCATAACTTTGCAAAGAAAAATCATAAAAATAAAATAAAAATATCAGTGAACTCAATCAAAAGAGGAGAAAATAAAAAAATAAAAAAATTTAACTTATACTTAATTTTTAATTAATTAAAAGCCTTTGAAGGTATTTTAATTATAAAAAAAATAAATAACATAAAAATATGAAATTTTCATGGATTATTACCTTTGATATTAGGGATGTCCCCTAATTTTTCCAAAGCCAAAGGATCTCTTTAACATAAAAATGCTTAATTTCTTACCAAAGTTATACTTATTTTGAAAAATAATTATAAAATAAATACAAATCAGAAAAACATAAATCAAAATGAAAAGTAAAAAAAAAATTTTGGGCAGCAATCCTAAGCATTAAAATGGCTACGTTCACCTCTAAAAATTTTAAAATGAAATTAGAATGCTAGGAATAATTATGAAAAATTGAAAAATTTGCATTTTAGCCCAAGTTGTCTCATAAACCTAAGTTAAACATGAAAATTAACTTAGAAAACCTTAGCATCACTTCCTAATGAAGACATTAAGAGGTTAACCTCATTATTATGGAATCTCTTTAATGGACCGAATTTAAAATCAACCTAGGTTTAACCCAGAGTAGGACTAACCAAATAGAATTTAAACTTCAGTTCAATCTTCGTCTCACCCCACTTAGACCTAGCTCAACCTAAGTGACTTTAAGCTCAACTTAGGTCTAGCCTTAATCTATACCTAACTCAAACTAAATTCAAATCTGAACTTAACTTAGGTCTAACCCAACCTAGACTTAGTCCAATTCAAACTTTAACTCTAACTAGAGTTAGGTCTAATCCAACCTAGACCTAACTTAATCTAACTCAAATTTTAAGCATATTTTAGGTCTAACCTAACTTACACCTAACTAAGTTAAGACTTGATTTAGGTCTATCCTAACATGGACATAACTTAACCAAACCTTAGATTCAGCCTAGGTCTAATCCAATTTAGGCCAAATACAACCTAAATCCAACCTAGGTCAACCCAACCTAACGTGGAATCCAAATCAACTTAACCAAACTTAGGTCAACCTGACCTAACTCGGGGTAACCCAAATCAACTTTAACAAGCCTGGGATAACATGACCTAACTCAGTTCAACTCAAATCAACTTCAAACCAAGTCTGGGTCAACCCAACCTAATTTGGGTTAACCCAAACCCAGTTATGGTCAAATTGACCTAACTCGGGTTAACTTAAATCAACTTAAAAAAAACTCAGGTCAACTCGACCTAACTCAGGTTAACCTAAATCAACTTAAACCAATCTCGAGTCAACCCGACCTAACTCGGGCTAACCCAAATCAACTTAAAATGAACCTAGGCCAGCGCGACCTAACTCGAGTTAACCCAAATTAACTTAAACAAACTCAGGTCAAGCCGACCTAACTTACGTTAACCATCAACTTAAACCAATCCTGATTCAACCCGACTTAACTCGGACAAATCCAAATCAACTTAAAATGAATCCGGGTCAATTCAACTTAACTCAGGTTAACCCAAATCAACTTAAAATGAACTCGGGTTAACCTGATCTAACTCGAGTCAACCAAAATCAACTTAAGCCAATCTGAGGTCAACCCGATCTAACTCAGTCTAAACCAAATCAACTTAAAATGATCCCTGGTCAACCAAATCTAACTCTGGTTAACCCAAATCAACTTAAACGAACTTGGGTCAACCCGACCTAACTCTAGTTAATCTAAAACAAACTCAAGTCAACCCGACCGAATTCAGGTTAACCTAAATCAACTTAAAACAAACCCAGGTCAACACGACCTAACTCAGGTTAATCTTAAACAACTTATTACAAATGTTTAATGTGTTCTTGTAGAATGTATTTTGAATTGGTGCTTATCATTGTTAAAGGAAAAGAAATGGTAGGTATTTTATTTTATGTTAAGTGACACCAGTTAAGATCTCACGATTCTATCATCTCGGCATCACTATTAATTTCATATTTTCTCAGTCTAAACGAGCTATTAAACTCATTTAAACAGAAGAATTCTCGTTGACAACCGTGGGTTACCTCATCCAAAGGATCTTCGTAAATCCAAAAATGATGATTTATTATGTTGTTATTATGGGTTAAATGAAATTTAAAACGTTATTTTGTAGTTATATTAATATATATTATGAAATTTTGAAAAGTGTGGAAGTTAACTAGTAAATGTTGAATACAAGGTCCAACCAACCCTAAACATATATTCTACATTTGCTATCCTAGGATGCTATATAAACATTCCAAAAAAGCAATAAAAAGTAACAATAGTAATAACAATACAGGTATAAACAAATATGTAAAGTAAAGTGCAGTAAAAGAGAGAAGGTCAGTACGTATTTGTTGTTTCTGATGATGTTTCAAAACAAATTACAATTGCATAATAAAAATATATATATAAGAAAAGGGGTTAGATAAACATTTGCAATTTACATATGAAATAGTTGAGCATGCATATTTTTATAAAAGTTAAGTGACAAGCATATAGAAAATCAAAATTGAGTATAAGAATTTAAATTGGGGATGTGCTCAGTTATAGACTTTTCATTTATCACGATCCCACGGGCAACCAAAGTATCGAAGTCTATATACCAATATCGAATAGTAGCTGCCAGCAAAACACTTCTTGAAGTTGGTCAACTACTAATCCCTAACAGCTGATTGACGAGTGAACAGGTAAGGGTCCTCAGCCACATGTGTCGTGTATGTATGTAATGTTTTTGTATGTGTGATGTTTGTGTAAATTTTTTTTTTCAAATTTTTAGTGACTAATGTTATAAAAATGTAGTTCTCAAGTCTTTCAGAGCTAAGGTCAAAGCCACCAATAACTTACAAGAGTGAAAAGTGTATCTTACTAATCACATATTGGTTTGAAATTTTCAACTATATAAAAATGAATATA
>NEWO01000001.1:5955705-5972729 GCA_003013225.1 Phalaenopsis aphrodite
TCTGACACGTAAGCAAATTTTGCATTAATTTTTCGTGTAGAGTGTTTGAGTTTTATTTTATTCAATTTTTTTTTTAAATTTATTATTTTATTCAATTTTTTTTAAAATTTATTATTTTATTCAAATTTATCAATTTAAGCACAATTTGACTTATCGAGAACCTTAAAAAGGTGGGTATCCAAGCTCATAGGTAAAATCGACTTCCAAGATGCATTTGTGTAGTTCGTTTTGTCATCTAAGATTACCCGGGCAATTTCACCAGCGGTCGAACCAATTCAAATCCAATATGCACAACATGACAAATGAAATTATTTTGGTTCGATCGGAGTCGTTTAACGAGTTAATTGCTGGTCGGTTCTCGCCTAAGTGATAACCAAAGTCAAGCAGATTATTCTCGACAACAGGTCAAAGGTCGCATGTCATGAGGTCCCCTTATGGCTTTTAAACCCCTACAGAAACTAAACTTGATTTTCAATATGTCAACTTTAATCAACTCAATCAAATGCTGGGGATTTGAAACTGTACATATGAAGCTACAATGAGCTTCTAAATAGTGTTGGTCCCAGTCTAGCCCTCTAAGAAAGTCAAATAGGAAATCCTAAGGATGGATTTTAGACCTTGAGGAGAGAAGAAAGAAAGACGGCAAAATGAGGTCAAAAGTGTTGAACTGACTTTTACAATCGCTCAATCAAACAAAACATATTTTGATGTCGTGAATCAACTTTAACTGGACTACCATCAACCTTTGATCTCAATCTGCACATATTTTGGTAATATTTCGGTTATTTCATCTTTCTATAGACCACACATTCAAGTTTAACAACATTAATATGAATCACATTTGCACATCCTACATTCATGTTCTAAGAATAGATGTGAACTCTATTTACATCAATTCAATGTTAGTTCATAAAGAGGTAACAGTCTGTACTTGTCCACATCCATTTGGTTAGGCACAAATCTACTAGATAGCATAGGTTATGGGTCATCACCGCTTCTTAATGGGCCCACTTAATTTGAACTTAGATGTAACTCCACCACCAACACAAAAACTAATGATAACAGACGCTACGAGGCATTAGTGGGCAACGCTTCCTGCCGGTATGATTGTTGATAGATTTTTCAATGGTGGTTATGATGTGATGCAGAAACAGATTGAGCACATCAAAGCAAATCCACCAGCTTATTTTTCCCTACATCGACTATATGAAATTTCAGAACAATCATTTATCCATATTAATATTGCAACACAAGTTGAAACTATGTTGCCTACAACTTATGGGTACATCATGACTATCCACAAAATCAAAAATAGCAAGAGGAATGACTTAGGGCTTGCTCAATGTCTACACGATATAGAGCATGATAAAAAATGCTTATCAAACTTGTTTGTAAGAGCGTGGGCAAATATGCTAGCACTATCAATGTGAATAACCTGATTGAGTGCATTTTTAATAATAAATTATTAGCATGAAAATAATTTAATAAGATATACCAAAATTTTCTCGTTTTAAAAATGTGCTTTTACTCAACGTGGTTTGATGTCCTGCTTGCCAAATTCTCTTTAGGGGTTTTTCAACGTTCCTTCAACATCACCTGTGATCAGCGAGCTTGAACGTGACTCTAAGTAATAGTTTGGTTGATTTGGAAGGATGATTTAATGCTATATAGCAAAAAGATAACAACTTTAGCTACATTCTCATGCAACAATTCAATGGTGATCCTATTTTCAACTTTGATCTCGACCTCGACCTCAATCTCAATCTCCTTCGTGAATATTGGGTTCTTGAATCTGATCTGCCACCTAATGTCTTCAATTCTTCTGAATCTTCCTCTACCATTTCACCTATGAGTATTAATGAGGTGTTGGTTGTTAAGGAGGATGATGATTATTTCCACAAAAAAATAAAGAAAGTATGCTTGATTCAAAATTTTTTGATTATTTATTGAAGCCTTAATACTTGCATTTCATTTTGTTTTAAAGTTTCTATTTTGTAAAAAAAAAATAAAGAAACTTTTGCATTGGAGCCTTATTAAAAAAAATTATTGTAGTTTAGCCAAGTTTATAGTTTTTTTTTTGTTTATCTTTATGCCTTAAATCATCTAACAAATGACGAATAGAGACTATGCTATGATCTCTAGGAAGGGGAAGAAGATGCACATAAATCCCGCAGAATCTCAAATCCTGTTAAAATTTTGAGATTTAGACAAGCAGCACACAGAAGAGGATAGGAGGAAATGGATGAACAAAGGTATGGGATTGTTGAATAACATGATTTGCTTAGGATTTAATCAAAATGTTACAAATCTTAGATCCTGTTTTTAACTCAATTTTTATCTTTTTGTTTCCTTTTGCATGAGTGTGCATTGTGATCAAATTATTATTTTTATCATATTTTTGTTTGGCGTCGTAAAAGATGACTTTTTGGCTTCAATATCAGATATTATGTTATTTTTTCATTTGAGTTCGAAGGTAATTCTCTTTTGTCTCCATCAAATAAATTCAAAAGTTGTAATTTCTTTTACTTAAATAGAAATTTAGCTTCGCTTTGTCGCATGGCGTTTGATATTTTATAGCGATAAAATATCCATTTTCTATTAGCATAAAAGAATAACTCCACTTTGTCTATCCGAGATGGGAACATTTTTCTTTTGAAAAAGATGATTTTATGCTTTCTAGGTGAAGAGTTGTAGGTTTTAAGGAAATAATCATGCTTTGTAGTTGAAGAGTTGTAGGTTTTAAGGAAATAATTACCCAACTTTTGTATCTACTATATGCGATATGCGTTTTAATTAAAATTCTTGTAGCATCTCTAAATTTTTGTTTTTGTTTTGAGATCTAAGCGATATGCTTTATTGTGTAGAAGAAAGAGAAGTATGGTCGTTATTAAAGTGAGGATTTATGATGGCTAAATTGGAATAGTGAAAATCCTAGTCATGTGTTGGCAATTTGTGAATATAAACATGATATTGATGGAATCATATAAAAATTATATTCCTTATTTGATATATAGCTTGCTTCAATTCATGTACTTAATTTATTTACTTATATATTTATTTTATTTTGGTAAACTTAAATGTTTTGGAATAAATTATTTGCGTTATGCTTATAAGTTTAAAGTGTTATCATATAACATAGCTTACTTCACATTACATAACTTGTATTTTTTCATCACTTATCTATCGAGTAGTGTTAGTGAATAAATTATGTATAGTTGAATAAACTATAATTATATGTTTGATTGCCATAAATCACTCACTTAGGCTAATCATTTTCTAGCACTATTATTAAATTTATGTTGTGTATATTAAAAGATTTGATTAATTGATATTATGCATAATTTAATAGCTTTGAGTGATACACAAATTAATATTGTGATTATAATTTGAATCCTCCATTCATTTAATGTAGATAAATACACCTCTTATAAACAAGTTGCATAATTAGATTTGTGATTGATTGTTAATTTGTCCGATAAATTATCTAGCTTTCATTTTATGTTAAATCACTATTTTTAATTATCTTACATATTTTATAAACTTTATTATATAACTTGCTTCCATTGGTGCATTAAGTATGAGGGATCTGAATTGGTGAATTTCAAAAATAAGTTCATGAAATTTAAGTCACACCAAGATGGGGCTGAAAATTTTAATATTAAATTTTATGATATATATATATATATATATATATATATATATATATATATATATATATATATATATATATATATATATATATATATATCTATTTAAAGGATCACTTGAGCCGATGCTTGTATTATTTATATGTGAATCCTTTGAAGATGATCTGGAGTGCTGATGCAAAGCATCTTAACCATCATCATCATCATCATCACATCATAATAAATTGTAATATTTGATGCCTATAACAATATAGTTTTATATTTGATGCTTTATTTATTCGCATTTTGTTGCACGACTTTTTTTCATCAAGTCATTATGTTATGAGATATTTTGAGTAATTTGTGACACTTTAAATATTTTAGCTTGCAAACTGGCCAACCTATATGCCTTGATCGGCCCCTTCAATTTCCTCGTCTCTCGCAATTAGTTTAAGGGGATTTACACACATGACACCTAAAAATTAGGATTTACATATTCAAAACTTAAGCTTCTATATTTGCATCATCTATAACTTTATTAAGTTCATTGACTAATCTCGTTGGAGGTGACATGCATCTACCGCGACTTTAGAGGCAACAAGATGGTGAGGTTAGTGTTTTCTTGGCAGGCACAGAGATAGTGAGATGGGCAGGTTCTCGTGGCAATGCCAACTTCTGAGGTAACGATTTGACGAGTTTGGCGGTAAGGTTGACGGTGCGTTTATAAGCTTTTTTTGAGTGTTCTAGACAATATCTAACATGCTTCTTATTCTATTAAAGGACAATAATTAATTCTGGTTGAATAAAACAATTTTTTTTAGTTTTCTATCATTGTTGTATGTTTTTCACCCCAACAAGATTTCTTCAAGTTGTGAGTCACTGCTCTTAGGAAAGAACTTCCAACCAAAAAAAGGGAAGGTTGTCACCATAAATGATACACATGTTAAGTTTATCATAAATTAGATATTTTATAAGCTCATCATATTTTCATTTTCTTGATGTCAGGCAACTTATTTGTTTAACATACCTAGAATTGAAACCTTCCTTCTCAAAAAGGACAAGAACATCAAAATATGAACAATTGCAGGTTCAAAAATTGCAGGTCCAAAGCACAATGCAATGATTAAATCTCATAATAGTAACTTGTTTTATTACAAACCTATCATTGTGATTACGAGAAATAAGTGGCAAAAACACCCTTTAAGTTGATCCAAGTATAACTTATTCAATCAGCTCAAGAAAGGAACACGCAAGCATAAATCATTCTTCACAGAGCTGTAAAACAGCAATAAAGGCACCATCATTCAACATTCCAAGAGGAAAGCGGAGGGGTCTCAGAGTTTTTCC
The DNA here is from genome assembly GCA_003013225.1 of Phalaenopsis aphrodite. Lineage (NCBI taxonomy): Eukaryota > Viridiplantae > Streptophyta > Magnoliopsida > Asparagales > Orchidaceae > Phalaenopsis > Phalaenopsis aphrodite. Next base: position 5,960,679 of record NEWO01000001.1, read on the forward strand.
AGGTCGCCATTCCGGTGCCATATCTATCACCCTTCACAGCATCTTCAGAAGTATATGATTCAAGTTCAGCTATTTCTTCAGTCGTAAGCTTCACAGAAAGTGCGCCAACATTCTGATTGAAGTTTTCGATCTTCGTAGTGCCGGGAATGGGGACTACATCGCTTCCCTGGTGATGCACCCAAGCGAGTGCAAGTTGTGAGGGCGTACAACCCTTTCTGGATGCAATTTCATTAACTCTCTCAAATATTTCAGCATTTTTGTCTAAATTCTCAGGTTGAAACCTTGGCAACATCTGCAATTTGTTAATTTTAGAAATACTCAGATGTAAGTTAGTTGTGTTATGGTCATCACCATTAAAAAGTGCACTCCAAGAAGCAAAGGGATATTTAAATCTTTGTAAGGTGGATAAGAACCAAGACATGCAAAATAGCTTGGCAGTTTTTCTGCGGGAAATGTAATTATTCTATATTGGAAAAGTAGCACATCAGTCCACTTATAATTATTATTTAAACTTTAAAGCATACTATCAGATTAAAGAAAAAAAAATGAAGCACAAATATATGCACCTTGCGGACGTCTTCACTGGATAGCTCATCAACTAACTTCGGCCCATAAGAGAAGAAGCCCCGCCCAAGTGGGCTGTATGCAACAATGCCTATTCCAAGTTCCCTGTTAGGTAAGAAAAAAGAGGGAAATTGCTTACGGGCAAAATTTCATCAACACACTCCGCCGTTCTGATAATGCCAAATGGATATAAAACAAACCTGCAGGTAGGAATGATATCAACCTCTACATCCCGTGACCACAAAGACCACTCTAGCTGCACTGCAGAAATTGGATGAACTGCATGTGCCCTCCTAATTGTTGAAGCAGAAGCCTCAGACAATCCTATATATTTTATCTTCCCTTCCTCAACTAGTTTCTTAAGTTCTCCCACCTGAAGATTAAATGGTGAAATTCGTAACTAGGATTTATCCCGAATTATAAATTTCAGCATTGTGATAATACTAAATAAACATATCAAAGAAAAGGGCAACTTTTTATACCTTAGCTCATACATCTTTATCATCATTAATCTTATCACAATTTTTTGGTGCCGGCATGAGAGCATATGTAGGTCATCAACATCATCATCATTGGCTTATAGAAGCTAATATAAATGTAGTTTAAGGGCCCAATTGCAATTCACAAAAATTATAAACATATAGTAAACAATTTTTGAACCTTCAAAGTAATTAGAAGCATGGATTTCGATGCATATTGTATTAAAAATTTTACAGGTCAAACTAAGATACCTCAAACTTCAATTTCAACAATTTTCTCGTCAAACATAGCATCTCTATAATACGAACCCAAAAACAATAAAATTAATTCAATCAAAGGATAAAGAAATTTGGATCAAGCAATTGAACAAGGATTGGAAATGAAAACTTCGAAGTATTAATTAAAAGGTCAAATGATATTCAAATTTGACATATTTATAATTAAATAGAGTGTCTCGAAAAGAAAAATTCACAGAACCTAAGATTGCATAATGTTGAGCTCATCAAGATACTTAAATACTAAAAGAATCATTTATGATAAAAAAAATTAACATTGACCATCCCATGGAGTATTTTGGGATTTTGGCTAAATTTACCAAAATATCTTTTTTTTTTTCCCTAAACAACATAAATATGACCCCATTTTCAATACGAAAGAGGTAGCTAATTTCATACACTATAGAATAGCTTTAAGTTAACCACCAATGTTCATTATCGACCATCGTCAGTGGTTGTTGTAGTCAAACTACTATCTTACGACTGTTGCAACCTAACTACTGACACATGACTGTTTTTGCTTAATTGTTATAACTCAGTTAAAACTCTATAATCTCATCTTCTCCGATTCAAGAAAATAGTGGTGGATAATTTTAATTGAGATAAGCCCTGTGGTTGTCCAAGTTTTCTATGTAAAATTTATGGTTTCTCATCTTTCAACACATCTCATCTTTGTATGTGTTAAATCTACATACTAAGCTAAGACATAAATTTTACTTTAGCATCACGAAATTTCTAGAACAAAATATACTAGTCATGCATTTAAAAGCTTACTCTGCATATATGGTATTATTCATCAATTGAGTTGTCCCTACACACCGCAACAAAATGGAACCACTGAACAGAAACATTGCCATATTTTAGGGACAACCAATGCTCTAATATTAGGCTTCCATGTTCCTCCGTCGCTTTGGCTCGAAATGGTGCATACAACAATTTATTTGATCAACAGACTATCATCAAAAGATACAAGAAATCTATCACCCTATCAGATTCTCAATGGTACCTCACCACAATATAACCTTAAATCCTTTGGCTACCAATGCTTTCTCTGGATCCCATCTATTCATCAAAATAAACTACAATCTAGACCCCTTCCCTATGTTTTTCTTGGCTATCCATCCCATACCAAAGGTTACAAGTGTCTCAACCCACCATTGATAATAAGATCATAGCTCACCATGTTATTTTCAACGAATCGGTCTTCCCCTACATGGCCAAGTGTCTGCCTGAAAGCCCCTCTCCTACCTCACACATCCGATCACCTCTACTCATTCCAACCTCCACTATGTACTCTGCCTCTCCTAATATTCCCTTAGTCGCTACTTCCAGTGCCTCTCACCGAACCTCATCCCGCTCCCTACCTTTGACCGAAAACACTTTCCCAGTTGAATCTACACCTGACATAATTTCCAACAACCCTCTCCCACCCATTAGACCTCCATCAAAATATTCTATGATGACTAGTTCTCAAACTGGTTCACTTCACAAGAAGGTTCTCCTTGATCTAATCCATGAGACATCTCCTCAGAATCAACCAAGCAATTCTAAATAGGCGGTTTAGCATGTTCAGTGGCAGAATGCAATGAAGAATTTATTGACTTGCAAGCCAAAAACACATGGAAGCTTGTTCCTCCCCCTATAGATCAACGAATACTTAGAAGAAAGTGGAAATACAAAATTAAATGCAATATTGATGGTTCTACTGCTCGCTACAAGGCTGTTAGAGATCGAGTCAAATGCACTTTGAGACTTTCACAGGTTGAATATGTGAAAAAAGTGCTTAGCAGGTTCAATATGAACAAGGCCAAGCCAGTTGACACACATTTAAGCAGTCACTTCAGCTCAGCAAAAATCAATCATCCAAGTCAGAGGAAGAACAAGATTACATGAGTAAGGTTCCTTACGCTTCATTTATTGGTTCACTTATGTATGCTATGGTCTGTACCAGACCGGATATTGCCCATGCAGTGGGAGTTGTGAGCAGATACATGAGTAATCCAGGGAAGGAACATTGAAAATCTGTGAAGTGAATTTTGAGATACCTAAAAGGCTCTTCAGAAACCTGTTTGTGTTTCTCAGGAAAGAGCCTAGAGGTACAGGGTTATGTTGATGCAGATTTAGCTGGAGATATTGACAGTAGGAAGAGTACTACAGGTTATGTTTATACTCTTGGCGGTACTGCAGTGTCATGAGACTCTAAGCTACAGAAGGCAGTTTCTTTGTTCACTATAGAGACTGAGTATGTTGCAGTGTCAGAGACTGCTAAGGAGATGATATGACTGCAGAGTTTCTTGGCGTAATTTGATAAGGAGATTCATAAAGGCACTCTCTACAGTGATAGCCAGAGCGCCATATTCCTAGCTAGAAATCCAGCATTTCAATCCAGGACCAAGCACATTAAGATCAGGTGTCACTTTGTTCGATCATTGTTAGATGACGAACAGTTACTACTTGAGAAAATTTGTGGAAGCAAGAATCCTGCTGATATGTTGACCAATGGTGTTACTCTTGAGAAACTGAAGTTGTGCGCAACTTCAGTTAGTCTTCTGACATGAAGATCAGGGCTTTGAGTTGTAGAGGTGGATGATATCATGTTTGAGGAAAAAATTGGTACAACAAGCGGATGATGCAGCCAGTGAGCGCAGTTAGTGTCCCAGTCTCCAAGTGGGAGAATTGTTGGGTTATGTGGAGCCCGGACCACTACACCTTTTTTGGACAGTTTCACATCTAGAAAATATATTTGAATTTGTATTTAATTCATATTATTTGTTTCTTTGCTTGCCGCTTTTGGTGCTTTCCATATGCTCTTCCCGCCTCCTTAGATTTCCCATAAGAGAAAGCATTACCTTAATAGGATTAAGGTTTTACCTTAACGGGGTTTATGGTTTTTTTCTTAATGGATTGAATTAGGGAGGCTAAATATGCATGGTTGTAATCAAACAGGATGGATTCAATTTTATTGCATGAAGCTTCTCCTTTTTTCTTTAATTCCTGCGGCGTGAAGCTAAAAGCAAGATGGCTATTCCTTTGTTTGTTCTTTTTCTTCTTCCTGTAAGCTCTCGACAATAAAAGCGAGGAGAGAAGAAATAGGAGAGAAGAGAGAGGAGAGAGAGTCTCTTGTAAATCGACGTGGTCGACGTTGTAATCGTCAAGTTAATAAAATCCTTTACAACTCTGTGGACGTAGGCAGTTTGCCGAACCACGTAAATCTTGTGTCGTCTTTTTTTTGTATAATTTTTCTAGATCTGTTTTTCGCCTTTACTACCGTCGAATTTTTTCACTACAACTGGTATCAGAGCCACGTTCGGATCTGAGGAAGAACGATGGTCAGAGACGAAGTGAAGATTTCAGGGATCGAGAAGTTCGACAGCACGGATTTTGGATATTGGAGGATGCAGATAGAGGATTACCTCTATGAGAAGAAACTTCATCTTCCACTACTGGAAAAACGACTAGAGAAGATAGAAGAGACTGATTGAAATATGTTGGATCGACAGGTTCTGGGGGTTATTCGATTTACCTTATCGAGGTCCGTTGCTCACAATGTCATAAAGGAGAGGATGACGACAGATCTTATGGCGGTCTTATCAGGTATGTATGAAAAGTCATTGGCGAATAACAAAGTGCACATGATAAAAAAGTTATTCAACCTGAAAATGGCGAAAGATGTGTCGGTTGTTCAACATTTGAATGATTTCAACACTATCACAAATCAATTATCGTCCGTTGAAATTGATTTTAACGATGAGATACGTGCGCTAATATTGTTGGCTTTATTACCAAATAGCCGGGAAGCTATGAGGATAGCAGTTAACAACTCTGCAGGTAAAACCAAACTAAAATATGATGATATTCTTGACTTGATTCTTGCTGAAGAGGTGCGTAGGAAAGATTCTGACGAGACCTCATGTTCAAATTCAGCACTGAATGTTGATTCCAGAGGGAGATCACTGGACAGAAACTCAAACAGAGGAAGATCGAAATCAAAGCATAGAAGCAAGAGCAAGTCAAAGTCTGGTCAACAAGCAATCTGCTGGAATTGTGGAAAAACTGACCACATAAAAATGAACTGCAAAAATCCTAAGAAGACGGAGAACGTCAGTGCTAACGCTGTAACTGAAGAAGTGCAGGATGCATTATTACTTGCAGTTCATAACTCTGTTGACGACTGAATACTGGACTCGGGGGCTTCTTTCACACACCTTCCCACCGGGAGTTAATGAGAAATTATGTTTCAGGGGACTTTGGGAAAGTGTACCTGGCTGATGGAGCAGCTTTGAATGTGGTGGGGATGGGAGATGTTGAAATTGCACTCCTTAACAGAAGCAAATGGATCCTGCAAAAAGTTAGACACATTCCTGAACTGAAAAAGAACCTCATATATGTTGGGCAGCTTGATGAGGGAGGCCATTCAGTAGTGTTCTCTGATAGCACCTGGAAGGTTACTAAAGGAGCACTGGTACTAGCTCGGGGTAAGAAGACTGACACGTTATATATGACAATTGGTCTAATTAACAATGTTGATATCACAGTTGCAGAGAGCACAACAGACATGTGGCATTGCAGACTTGGTCACATGAGTCAGAGAGGTATGAAAGAGCTTCAGTTCAGAGGCAAGCTACCAGACCTGAAGTCCGTTGATTTCGACACGTGTGAAAGTTGCATCATGGGAAAACAGAAGAATGTTAGTTTCCTGAAAGATGGCAGAGTGCCAAAGGCAGGAAAACTAGAACTGGTACACACCGATGTGTGGGGGTCTTCCCCAGTGACATCTCTTGGAGGCTCTCGCTATTACGTCACATTCATAGATGACCACAAAAAAAAGGTATGAGTTTACTTTCTGAAGCATAAATCTGATGTATTTTCTGTGTTCAAAACTTGGAAGGCCATGGTTGAAACGGAGATAAATCTAAAACTGAAATGCTTGAAATCTGACAATGGTGGTGAGTACATCGATGGTGGGTTCAAGAAATAGTGTGCAGCTCAAGGTATCAGAATGGAGAAGACCATTCCGGGGACACCACAACAAAATGGAATTGCAGAACGCATGAACATGACCATCAATGAGCGTGCTAGGAGCATGAGATTGCACACATGACTACCACCAACCTTCTGGGTAGATGCGGTCAGCACTGCAGTTTACCTGATCAACAGAGGGTCATCTGTCCCATTAGACTGTAAATTATTTGAGGAGGTCTGGAGCGGCAAAGAAGTCAAATTTTATCATCTTAGGACTTTTGGTTGTCTTTCTTATGTTCTAATCAATCCTGATGTACGTAGCAAGCTTGATGCTAAATCAAAGAAATGCTATTTCATTGGTTATAGAGATGAAATATTTGTTTATCGTTTATGGGATGATCAGGATCAGAAGATTATCAGAAATATGATTTTCAATGAGAATATGATGTACAAGGACATGACCAATACAAATTCTGGAGTAGCTCCTCAGGAGTCAGAGTTCGTGGAGTTCGACGATCTACCAGAGTATACAGAGCAGAATAGAGATGGGAATGAGGAGAAGAATGGGTCCGGGACACCCATTCCAATTATTCCGCAGGCATGCCCAGAGTCATTCACTACTTCAGTCACCGTTCGAAGGTCAGTCAGGAGCAGGCATTCGCCGCAGTGTTACTCACCAACTTTAAATTACATATTACTGACAGATAGTGGAAAACCACAAAACTATTAAGAAACCTTAGCAGATGAAAATTCTAGCAAGTGGGAGCTAGCCATGAAAGAGGAAGATAGATTCCCTGCTAAGAAATCAGACATGGGATCTAACAGAACTTCCCCCAGGGAAGAAGACATTGCACAACAAGTGGGTGTACCGGGTAAAGACTGAGTCTGATGACAGTAAAAGGTACAAGGCCAGACATGTTGTAAAAGGCTTTCAACAGAAGCAAGACATTGATTACTCTGAGATCTTTTCTCCTGTGGTAAAACTCACAACCATCGGGATGGTCTTGACTATGGTTGCTACCGAAGATCTATTCCTGGAGCAATTGGATGTGAAGACAGCTTTTCTTCATTGAGACCTTGAAGAAGACATCTATATACACCAGCCTGAAGGATTCGTGGTACAAGGAAAAGAAGATTCAGTTTGTAGACTGAAGAAGAGCTTGTATGGTTTGAAGCAAGCTCCTAGACAATGGTACAAGAAGTTTGATAATTTCATGCAAAATGTCAGATACAGCAGATGTCAGAAAGATCACTGCTGCTATGTCAGGTACTTTGACCATTCTCATATCATCCTGTTGTTATATGTGGATGATATGCTTATTGCAGAGACCAACATTTATGAGATCAATAATCTGAAGAAGCATAAGTCATAACACTTTGCAATGAAGGATTTGGGAGCGGCAAAACAAATCTTTGGCATGAGGATTGTTAGAGATCGAGTCAAAGACACTTTGAGACTTTCACAGGCTGAATATGTGAAAAAGGTGCTTAGCAGGTTCAATATGAACAAGGCCAAGCCAGTTGACACACCTTTAGGCAGTCACTTCATAATCAGCAAAAATCAATCATCCAAGTCAGAGGAAGAACAAGATTACACGAGTAAGGTTCCTTACGCTTCAGCTATTGGTGATATTGCCCATGTAGTGGGAGTTGTGAGCAGATACATGAGTAATCCAGAGAAGAAACATTGGAAAGCTGTGAAGTGAATTTTGAGATACCTAAAAGACTCTTCAGAAATCTGTTTGTGTTTCTCAGGAAAGAGCATAGAGGTACAGAGTTATGTTGATGCAGATTTAGCTGGAGAAATTGACAGTAGGAAGAGTACTACAAGTTATGTTTATACTCTTGGCGGTACTGCAGTGTCATGGGCTCTAATCTACAGAAGACAGTTTCTTTGTCCACTACAGAGACTGAGTATGTTGCAGTGTCAGAGGCTGCTAAGGAGATGATATGGCTGCAGAGTTTCTTGGCAGAATTGGGTAAGGAGGTTCATAAAGACACTATCTACAGTGATAGCCAAAACGCCATATTCCTAACTAGAAATCCAACATTTCAATCCAGGACCAAGCACATTCAGATCATGTATCACTTTATTCGATCATTGTTAGATGACAAACAGTTACTACTTGAGAAAATTTGTGAAAGCAAGAATCCTGCTGATATGTTGACCAAGAGTGTTCCTCTTGAGAAACTGAAGTTGTGTGCAGTTTCAGTTAATCTTCTGACATGAAAACCAGGGCTTTGAGTTGTAGAGGTGGAGGATAGCATGTTTGAGGAAAATGTTGGTACAACAAACGGATGATGCAGCCAGTGAGCGCAGTTAGTGTCCCAATCACCAAGTGGAGAATTGTTGGGTTATGTGGAAGCCCGACCACTACACCTTTTTTGGACAGTTTCACATCTAGGAATATATTTGAATTTGTATTTAATTCATATTATTTGTTTCTTTGCTTGCCGCTTTTGGTGTTTTCCATATGCTCTTCCCGCCTCCTCAGATTTCTCATCATAGAAAGCATTACCTTAATGGGATTAAGGTTTTGCCTTAACGGGATTTATGGTTTTTTTTCTTAATGGATTGAATTAGGGAGGTTAAATATGCATGGTTGGAATTAAATAGGATGGATTCAATTTTATTGCATGAAGCTTCTCCTTCTTTCTTTAATTCCTGCGACGTGAAGCTAAAAGCAAGGTGGCTACTCCTTTGTTTGTTCTTTTTCTTCTTCCTGTAAGCTCTCGGCAATAAAAGCGAGGAGAGAAGAAAGAGGAGAAAAGAGAGAGGAGAGCAAGAGAGGAGAGAGAGTCTGTGTAACCCTCAAGCTAATAAAATCCTCTACAACTTCGTAGACGTAGGCAGTTTGCCGAACGACGTAAATCTTGTGTTGTTCTTTTTTGGTGTAATTTTTTTAGATCTGTTTTTCGCCTTTACTATCGGCGAATTTTTTCACTACATCACCTACTCTACCTTCTACTCAACGTAGATGATATTCTTCTTACTGGTAATGATTGTGACCTCATGCAGAAACTTCAACATGAATTACAACTGCCAAACCTATTTACTATGATAATCAGTCACCTATTGCAATGACAAAATGACGTTGAGTACCGTGTTATACCTTCAGCAGTGACAGATGTTATTGGCTCAGAAGACTTCACAAAGACTTTCAAATTCATATCCATTCACACCATAATTTACCATGATAATCAGTCACCTATTGCAATTGCTCAGAATCCTATTTTCATTGCTTGAACGAAGCATATAAAGATCAACTACAATTTCATCAGAAATCACATCCAATCTAATGAAATTACACTTCAATATCTGTCTTCGGACGAGCAACTGGAAGATATACTTACCAAGCCATTTTCATCTCTAAGGTTATGCACGCTAAGGGACAAAGTAACAATATCACCACCAAATAGAGGGGTGTCTCCAATCTCCATTCTTTAAAGAGATTACTTTATCCTTGTAGTTATAAAAGCTATTAAATGCTACAATTTTTATCAAATTATGAGTATCCATGATTAGTCAATTACATCACCTAAGCAAATATTAGTTGCTTAAAAACTACAACTAGAAACACTCTAAACCCAAACATGACGGTCATGTACCACAAGATCAAACTGTGTAGATCATATCTACAAAATACCTCCGATTTTGAAAAAGCCCATCACAATCATTCATTTAGATAGATGGAATTGGTGGCTGCTTATGGTGCAATTAGCATGTTAATTGGGAAGGATTAGAACCCCCTAAATTTAAGTAAAGATTATCAGGTCAACTTAGCTAAGAAAATTCCGACTTCGTCAAAATTTTAATTAATACTAATACCAGTACAAAATTAACAAATAAAGAATATTGACTCTGGGTACGAAAAAAATTTAATCTAAACCAACACAGAAATATTTTGAAACTGTTGAGTGGCAGAAGAATCGCACAGTAACTTCAATGGGCACACGCGTGTCAATCCGATGCTGGTAATACAGATCGATGCAGTCAACCCCAAGTCTCTTCAAGCTCGCCTCGCATGCCGACCTGACATAAGAAGGTTCCCCTGAAATTTCCCTCCTCCCGTCATCGTAGAATCTGACTCCGAACTTGGTGGCGAGCTCAACTTTCTCCATAAGCCCTTCTCGCAGAGCCTACATCAAACAAAAATCATGCAAATCAAATTGCAAAGCTCTCACCTAAAACCCTAACTAATAAAACAGGTTTATAAATAGTAACTAGAGGTATAAGATCAAGACCTTCCCGAGAAGGATCTCGTTGGTGTGGGGTCCATAGAGGTCGGAAGTATCAAGGAAGGTGACGCCGGAATGAACGGCGTGGTAGATGAGATCGATCATGTCCTTCTCGGGCTTGGAAGGGCCATAGAAGGCAGACATACCCATACACCCCAGTCCCTGGAGCGAGACCTCGAGCCCTTGAGACCCGAGCTTGACTCGAGGAACGTGAGACAAAACACTTGCGGAGTCCGCCATGGCTTCCCTCTTCTCCGATTGTTTCTTTCCTCCTCCTTCAGATTTTGGGTCCGCTTGCTTTGAATGGGAGGAGCGGTAGGAAAGCTGCAACTATCTGAGGTTGATCTGTAATGAATTCGCCTTCGGAATAGTCTAATAGTTCTATGATTATTCTTCTCTCTTTCAAATTCTCGCTGATAACATAAATAAAACGTTAGAAAATAGACAGTAATACGATGTAATTTTCTTAATAAAAAATAAATTTAAATGCCACATAATAATATATGTAAGAAAAAATTTTAAGCCTTATATTTCTTTTTTTAAATTTTGAATTGTAACGGATATACAACTTTCCATGATATGTCCTATTCAATTTTTTCTTTTTTTCAATTAGCTTTAGGTTTGGGATTTTGAAGCGCAAGTATTCATACTTCCATGAATTTTACAACATGATTTTCTTATGAGATGATTATATATAGATCATCTAAAATATTGATATTGACAAATTAATCCTTCATGTGATTTTTTTTTGAACTGCCAAACCGATGTATTTATGCGTTTTACGATCAAATTGGTGAAATTTTAATAAAAATGAAAAAGTATGGGATGGAGTTTTAACATGAATTTTGTTATTTGAGGGATAATTTGAAAAATGGATGAAAGAGGATAGTTGATTTGTAAATAAGTTTTGGGTGGTATGTAGTTGCACCCTTTTTTACATTCATCTTTTGCAAAAAATTATGATGGTATTTGTTTGAACATTTAAAGATTAAATACAATGTTCTTATGCAAATCCCTAATAAAGTGTTAATATACATTAAACTACATGTTAGAAACTTGCTAGAATCACCTTCATCTCCAACTTATGATTAAATCATAATTCAATAATTTTAAAATACAATCTTGGGACAGTAATTATACCCTAATTATGCATCTTCAAACTATCTTCAACCATGACTCGACTAATCTTCCAATAGCCTTTAATTCTTGTTCGAGTCATTATTAAATTATCTTTGAATGTTTGTCGGCACTATTTTTGGTGTGGGGTTTGCCCGTAAGAAGTTGTCGGTCATCGGAATTGAAATCTCGTTGCCCACTTCGGAAGGACGTTTAAAAAAAATTTTAGTTTTGAAAAAGATGAAGTCAAACTGACCCCATAATTTTCATAGTTTAAATGAAAAAAGCGCTTTACCTCAAATCATGTATCTATCCCGAAGGATGAACACAAGAATTGAGGGTGAGGCTCGATCAAATAAACTAGAGAAATTTATGACATCCGTTTGATCTACGAAACCAATGTATTGGCCGACAA
>NEWO01000001.1:5972761-5994663 GCA_003013225.1 Phalaenopsis aphrodite
AGAGTTTTGAGTTTCTAATGATGGGGGTACCTTTTCTAATTTTCTAAGACTAGTCAATAGGAAAGTCCTATGGCTAGACCTAGGCTATCAAAGAAGTTTCTAAACCTCAACCAAAAGTGAGGTCAACAATGTTCATAGATAATTTAATCATGGTACAAACTATTTAATCATGGTTCATAATTAGAAGATGGTTTAAAGTTTTTTCAGTTCTGATTCGACAAGATTTAAAGTTGTTTTTTTCATGTTTAATCATGGTCTAATCATTATTTGATTATCATTCGAGAATGATATGAAAATGTTTGATCAGAGTATAATCATTATCTAAATATTATTAAATATGTTTCAATGATCGTTCAATCATAGATTGATTATTATTTATTATGGTTAATTGTTGTTTTATCATGGCTCGAGCATTATTCAAAGATGTTTCATTTTGTTTTGTTCATTCAAGCTATTTTGTTATATATACAGAATACTCTGGCCATATTAAAAGTGATGCATTATAGTGTGAGAGCCACATATTAAGTTGAGGTGTGAAAAATTTGCCTTGATCAGTCGACTATAGTTTAAAAGAAATTTCATATGAGGTTTCAAAAAATGGGTAAATAAAACATTGTTCTTGGAAGCCCAAGCGACTGGGCGTTTGGCTCTGGGCCTGGGCACCCAAGGTTGATGCTTAAGCTTCCATGAATGGTACTTAAGCATCAGTTTAGCTTAGTTCAACCCAGTTCAATCTGTATTGTGTCTGTTTCATCTCCTTTGTTCCACATATTACCTAATCTTCGTTACACTGCATATATAAACACAAACGTCATGAAAAGAAGCATAAAAATGACACAAATACTATAAAATAATATATAAATATCATATAAATTTGAAAGACATCAACAAATTTGGAAACTCCTCGTCCATCTTGGAAACCCATCACTTCAGCCATCTAACATGAAGAACCTAGTATATGGAATTTGACATTGCAAGAAAGCAACCCAATGCACCTCCAGGTATGAGTGACTTGACACCCATCTGGGAAATCTAATGCTCCTCTGAGCTCGAGCAACCCAATACCCATAAAAAATCTCAATGCTTGCCTTTTATCCCCTTACAACAATAGAGACAAAACGAGCAAGAACTAGGTGCTCCAAACAAGAAACCTAATGCTCGGAACTGCATATGGAATTTTGAATAGTTTCATGCCCACAAGTTGTTTCATAAGTTTTAACTTAGTTGTGCATCTAGTCTTCTTCTGATAGTCCTATATTTCAACTCACTTCAGCATTCCAAATGGTTAATTTGCATGTAAATAAAGATTGAAAGGTTAAAATAATAGCTTCTACATCTATAAGTTAAAAAAGTCATAACGTGGGTTAACCTAGAATTTTAAGAACAACTTTAATTTGACACAAAGGATTTTCCTCTTCAAGCACCTAAGTGTTAGTTTAGGTGCCAGGTTGCTTGGACTGAACACTGAATTTCTAGAAACTCTTTCTTTTGCATGCTATGGAATCACTAGATGGGGCGCCTAAGTGCCTGAACATGACGCTAGATTTCTATGTGCTCGATTTTCCTAGTCGAATGAGGATCTTCACTAGTGCCTAGGCACACGTTGGGGAGTTTGAACTCTTTTAGCCAATTTGCTCAAAATGCTCCCTATACTCCAATTCTTTTTGTATGCAGCATAAAACATTATAAATATCCTATAAAAGAATAAAAACATATTGTACTTGATAAAATAAATCTATACACATCACACATTTTTTATACACATCAAGTTTTCTCAAACTTAAATATTACTTATCCTCAAGTAATTCAATTCGTAAAGTTAGACATTTTGAAAATTCATGAAAAATTATTAGGGTTATAAGATTTCTTAATATAGTAAATATATATATCAAAGTGCACAAATTCCTGCTTAAGATTGAATTTTCCTAAAAACCCTTAATAATCTTAACTTAACTTATTTTAATTCCCATTTATATTCATATTCTTAAATCACTTATGTTTGATTGATTAAAATAACATTTAATTCTCAAATTTATATACTTGGTTGAGGCTTATAAATTAAATAGTTTTAATTTCATTATTATCTTCTTAAATGAAATCTTTTCAAATTATATTAGAATGTTTTTTATTCTTTAACTTCTTTGGAGATTGATACCAATTTTAAATACAAACGAAATCTCAAGCTTCTCATCTAAGGCCTTGAACTTTTATTGTGAGAAACATCACATTCTCTTTTTCTCTTTGAATTTTTCTTTTATTTTTTTCGGTCGCTATATTGTGATTCTGTCGGTAGCTTTTGAAAATGATTTAATTTTATGTATAATTTTTTTATTTTTGAAAAAAAGTATTTTAATTTTGAAAAATAAGACTACATAGATACATCACAAGTAATACATTATCCCCAGAGATAGACATTTGATCTGTGAACCTTTTATGTTTGACCGACAAATTCCCCTACCTAATATAAATATTAGGAAGGAGTTTATTTTACCTGGGTTTATATACGTGATCCTCTATAATTAATCACATCTTAAATGACCGAAGTCACTTAAGAAAACTCTCGATTAAGATCAATGAATTTGTCTTCAAGATTTCAAAGTTTAGTTTTCAAGGCTGGACATAGAAAATCAAGTGGAAAGGAACCAAATAGTAGCAATTATTTTAGGAGTTCGAATGAGGGAAAATTAGCGATACCACAGATCCTGAGAAGAACCTCGATGACTTCTCAAACTATCTTATTGTTTGACTACATATTTTAGAGATGATGTTATTTAAAAGTTCACTCCGGCCGATTTTATTATTTATGGCTTACACTGACATAATACTCAATCATGCAAAAACAACTTATGAAGATTGAAGGGGTTAAGTGGTATTGAACGACAACCTCATTACCTAAAGGGAGTTAGAACTTATAACGTGCAACATGATTGTGCAAGAGCCTAAAAATAATGTGAGGATTTACGTCGTGCTAGACGAACCGCCTTGAATTCTTATGAGTTATTTTATTTAAAGCTAAGTAACGATTTAACTGGAATACGTCTGCTTCATGTTTTTCCTTGCTTTGTTGCTTGAAGCTGTCCTTCGTCCCCTTGCTTCCTCATCGTGTTGCCCACAAAGTTTGCTCCAAGCTTCGTATGTGACAGCTTCAAGTTTAGGATTTTTTGTGTGAGCATGCAATTGAAGTTGAGTCTCATGGTCTGTCGTAGGGTTCCACCTAGCATATGTCCTACTGTTGTCTACCCTAAGGTCTTTGCAAGTAAATTAAATTAAACATGTTGTAACACACAGTAAAGAGGATTGTGGTAAAAAGAAGGAAAGTAGTAGTGTGTACCTGTTGCTCCAACCGTTGCTGAAGGTTAGCATTATAAACATAATATGACAATGTAATGATGAATTTTGTCATTCATACTTGAGGTATCATTTTTGTTGAATTGGGCATACGCTGAATCTTTTAGTAGGAATTCATTTACCTACAATTAGCCTAACGTGCACGTTGTTGTTGTTGAATTGAGAGTGACTTCAACTTTTTTTAAGAAGTTATGGCAGGGAGGGGGGGGTGGAGTGATGTTAAGTTCTTTAATAGTCATGACTAGTTGTGGAGTGATAGTATGATAGTGCAGATGAGGATTTTGAATTTCCTGGACTAATGGTTCATACCCTTGTTTAGAGTAAGAATTAATTTTTCCTATGTGACTTTGTTTTATGATTGCTTTGTTCTCTTAGCTTTTTAATGCTCAATGGAACAAACCTATTACTAATTTGCAAAGGGCAAAGCAATTTAGAGCATCTTTTTTTGATTGATACGTGGCTTGTTAATCACACTTTTACTACTAAATTATGCTTGTAATAAGTTTATTACGCAATAGAAATGAAAATTCAATTTAATAGAATTATGAGACAATCAAGATACCAACAACAACATGTAATTTCTTTTTGGGTAAGAAATCATAAATAATAATATGATAAAAATGATTACAAATTTATTTTTGTTCTACTTTTTCTAGCTTATTTTTCTGTCACCTAAAGGCTTATCTCAGCCATTTTGTGAAATCTTGCAATGATGCATCAGTGCGATCTTAGTTTAAAAAACCATTGGAGATGTGCGCCTCAAATTGAGGTGCAGGAAGAGCGCTTTGAGGCTTAAGCCTTACTAGTACGACAAGGCTTACACCTTTTTTGCAATAAGGCATATGCCTCGACATGCTTTGGACATTGCTTCATTTCTTTAATCATATTAATTTATATATTTACATTACTAATATGTTTTCTCTAATATCATATCCTTATACAATAAACGCCCACACAAGACACATTGTAGCCATCGTGTGAGTTAGGGTATATACTTTGCTTCATTTTTCTTTAGCGTATCATCTAGAGCTCATTTGTGCATCACAACTATCCCTTTGTCTGTGTTTTGAGCATCATCTTGAGGTCGTTCGCTTGTTGTCTCTCTATTGAGTGTCATCTCAATCTCATTCTCTCGCCATCTCTCTGGAGAGCGTTGTCCCGAGTCCATTCGCCTATTGAGGTTTCAGCTTCTTCTTACTGTCAAGCGTAGAACTCTTGTTCCAAGCCCGTTTGTAGAAGTCTGGTAGCATCAATCCACTAGAGCGTCATTTTCTTCTCCACAACATCTAGAGTCTTCCTCTTCTTTGCCTTAATTGCCGCCTTGCTTCCTCTTCTTCGATTTTATCTTCCTCGAGGTATGCTTATGTTATATATATAAATTTAATTTTTGAAGATTCCTCTTATAGGTGATTCTTAATATTTTATGTAGTATGTTTTTTTTCTGGACTGTTTTGTTCAAAATATTCTCAATGAATTTTTTCAATGTTATTTCACATAGATTAGTTCTTTAGGCTTCCTATTTGAGGTAATTTTAATTTATCAATTTTAATTCTTCAGTTGTGAGGCTTACTCCTCTACTCACATAGATTATTTCTTTAGACTTCTTAAGTGCGAAGAGCTTTTAAATGCTTGCTTAAATTATATATTTCATTATAATAGTGTGGATGCTTCTTAAACTTCTGCATTTCTAGGTTTTCTTTCATTGTAGTTTGTCTTACTGTTGCCAAGTTATTGCATTTTTTTTTTTTCATTAAAATTTATTTTTTTTGAATAAAATATTTTAGTGGTCATCTTTTGTTTGAATGATATGGATATTTCAAAAGAAAATTTGATGACACATGTATTATTAAGTATTAACGAATATCTTTGGAGTATAAAGAACTTATTTTTTTGAAATATATGCTCAAAGTAAGGCAATGCATTTTGGAAGGGTAGAAATCGTAATATTTTATGCTAGTTTGCTAGGAGATTAAAGTTGAAATACTTTAGTAGTAGAGCAAAGAGTCTGGAAAGAGATGACCGGTTCTAATTAGAATATTGTTGTAGATGTTTGGAGAGTTTGTGAATTAATTATGAATTAGTACAAAGAAGCTTGGTGGTAGAGTAGAGAGATACAAAAGGTTTTCAAGATTAAGTACGATAGATTGATGTGTTTTTAAAAGCTAGAACTATTCTACAATGTGATAAATAAAGCGAAAACTACAATTGGTAGTGCTTGATATAATATGTTTGTGGGTAGGATAGGAAAAAAAGGAGATATAAGTTAGCAAAGACAAGAGATAAGAGGCAAAGTGAAATTTGTGAAATCTGATGCATGAGAAGAAAAAACGAGAAGATTTTAATCCAATATGCATAAATAAAGGAAATATGAATGTACTGACTTGAGAGTTATTGGATGAGATTTTGTTGGAATGTTTATTTTTAGGAGAGCATAATAAACAAAATAATAGGGCATATTATAATTGACAAAAAAAAGTAGTGAAGTTAGTTCTTAATAAGATGCATAAACCTAAAGCTAATGTCCATATGAGCTTATTTTTTAGATTTTGAGAGTTATGAGGATACTACAATACTTTTGTTGATAAGCTTTTCAATAGAATGATTGAAGACAAAGAAGACAAAATATTTGAAGAGAATAATATGGCATGTTCACGGTTGTGGAAATCATAGGAAAATCACACTTGAATCATACAATAAATTATTATTAAGAGTTGGAACTTAAATGTGATAAAATTACACTAGCGTCGAAATTTCAATTTGGTTTTATGCGATTATGATGTGCAAAATAATTCATGAAAAATGTATAATAAAAAGAGAAAATATTTTCTTATGATTTTATTAACTTTGAGACGAAATATGATTGAGTACCATTTGAATTAATATTTTGCTAAGGTATTGATTTGAATTGTATCAAGGATTAACACCGATTCTATATTTTTATATATTAGTTATGAAGATCCTTATAAGATTTTTAAAGTGAGTTACCATGGAGCATGCTTTTTTGTGAACGATAGTTCTATTTTGTTAGAGATCTACCAAAACAAATGAAAGATTAGCAAAATGGAGGTAATGGGTACAACGTAGATGCTTAGAATTAGCACATTGAGTATATAATATGCAATTTTGTTGGAGTGTGATATTAATACTTATTAATCAGTATTAATATAAGGAAAAATACTATTTAGGTGTTGATTTTAAGTTTATTGGATCTATTGTATAAAAGAAGGCATATGGTTATGAATTTGATTTCTAAAGCTACTTTTATGTGGTTAAAATAGAGAATTACCTTAGTAATATGCAATAAGTGCAGATCATTGAGACTTAAAGTTAAATTTAATAAAATTGAAATTAGGCTGACTAATGGATTTGATACTTGAGTAATAAACAACAACATCCAAAATTAATTTGTGTGTAATGGAATTGAGATTGTTTGGATGGATGTGCAAAAAATTAGAAGCAGAAATTATGAGATGATTCTATCAACTAAAGAAGTACTTTTTGAAGATATGGTAGTTGAAAATTGACAAGGATGATTTTGACTTATACAGTGAAGGACAGAAAACATATTAGTTAGATGGCAGGTAAAACCAATTTTGAAGGTGTTTAGATTGAAAAGACCTTTAAGGTATCATATGTATAAGTTGTTTAAAAAGATTTGCACAAAAAAAAAAAAAAAATGATGCAATGCTCAACAAACACAAATGAAAAATAAGGTTTTAAGCCCACTCTTGTAGTTGTGATGCAAGTAATGTTGAACTTAAGTTGCAGTAATAGAATATGTTGTGGTATATTTGAAATTTAAAAAATGATCGACTACGAAACGAATAAAATAACACTAGAAAATTCACACCAAAATAACACAGATTTACGTGGTTCGACAAATTGCCTACATCCACAGAGTTGCAGAGGATTTTACTAATTGAGGAATTTACACTGGTCGATCTCTTCAACAATTACAAGAGAAATCTCTATCTGCTCTCTCCTTTCTCCACCGTAATACACACCAAAAAAGAGAAGGAAATTCTAATGAAAGCAAGCCTGCTGTCCTTTTTCTTTCTTCACATGTAAGCCAAATTTACCACAAGAAACGTGAAGAAGCCTTGGAGAACCACCTTCTTCTTCTGGCCGAATAAGAAACCCTTGGAGAGCGATGCCCTTGCGATGCCTTCCTCCACTTCAACCCGATCACCACTAGCAAGAACTCCTTCTTGCCTTCACCGTGACTTCACATCACAAGATCTAAAGAAGAGCCTCTTCTTTTATCACAAGCAGAAATGAAGCGAAGGGATGCTTCGTTTCGCGAAATAGAGGAGGTGGGAGCGGTTTCTGGTGAAGGGACGGGAAGCTTCGCTCGTGAAACTGAGGAGGCGCGACTGTTCGAGCGCGCGGGAGACGGGATCGCGATCGGGAGCGGAGCGGGAGCAGGAAGCGCCGATTCGAGAATTAGAGGAGGCCGGAGCGTGAGTGGCGAAATCGGGCTCCAACCCTAACATAATATGTTTATGTTAAATTGCTACTATTACTGTATGTATTATTATTAGTTTTAATTACAAAAGAAATTCATTTCATCTATTTTTTGTTGCGTTTCTAAGCTATAACACCCTTTTATTTAGTTTTATAACATGTGTTATAAAACATTGAGTTAGAAAAATCCATAAAGTAGATATAATTAATGTAAATTGATCCTAATTTATTGCAAAGATCTCATGCAATTTCAAGTATCAATTCTGACATTAGAATGGGAACAAATGGCTCATTAGATTAACCAAAGTAGTGAGGTTAAGGTTAATAATAACAATGATGACAGTTAAACTATCATTGTAGTGATTTTTATTTTAGTTTATAAATTTCTTTGGCTATCATTTTGTTTTACTACTAGAAAATTTTCAATTCCCTTAGTAGTTTTTCTATATCTTTCTTGTCGGGGCTATGAAAAGTCCACTATTAGTAATTGAACAATACTTTTTTATTAATAAAGCACGTAAAGTCCTATTTATAATAAATCTTCAGAGATTGTTAGAGTCAAATTTCATGATACATTATTGATATAAGCACGCTTTTTTAGTAGAATATAATTATGGTGACAATTAAACTATTTTTTATAGTGAGTTTTATGTGTACGAGCTGATAACATTTACACTCCATCAATGCATGAAATATGTTCGTGGTGGCGTCGAATACCATATCATTTAGGACATATAATTTTTTTGGTGCATAAGGCTAAAATCGATGAAGAAATGGAATATTACCAACCTACATTTTAGGGAGATTCATAGAATGAGTTAAACAAACCTACTTCCCAATGAAGAGGAAGAACAAGAGGTAGAGCTTAGGAGTAAAGAAAAGTGAAATAATGATGCTAGAATCCCTCAATCTTTGATGTTTCTTACAATTCAACTAATAAAATATATTAATTGACTAAAAGAGGCCTAAAATGTGGAAGGGGCCCATTGTAGTTGATCTTAAGGAAAGCCCTTGCTAGAGTAGTTTTAATATAAGTACGCTGGTTGTTGTTGTCTGTTTATTTTTGCATCTCTCCTATTGTGAATTGGGGGGTTTTACAACATCATAATATTTTTTCCCCTCTCTTTTGATATAGGCTTTTCCGTGCCAAGTGGGAGAACTTTTTTTCTCTTAAATTACACATATTTAAGTTCTTCAACATATGGAGTTTTGGAATTCTGTTAGTATCAATTTTTTATGTCACGTGTAGACTATCCACTTGACTGGCTCGGGATGACTTACTGCTCACCCGTAACATCTCGTAGTTCAAGAAACTCATCTGAGACCTCTGGCACGAGTTTAGGGCACGAAGCCAGGTCTGCATTGATTCAAACTTACCCAAGAGAACCTGGAGTTGAACCGACACAACCAGGACATTTGTACATGTTTGATGTCCACTTTAGTGTTTAGAGGTCCCTGTGTATCTATTCGGAGCCTCCTAGGGTCAAGAAAAGTCACGGAGCCCTCCTGCACGTACTAGGGGAAAATTCATTGCAAAGTGGTGTTAGCCTCAACTCCAGATGTGTTTTATGTCCGTTATGATGTTGAAAGACCCATATCCATCAATCCATACTCTTCTAAGGCCAATGGTAGCTGCTAGGATTCCCCACAAACATTTTTGGGAAATTCGGGTTCGGACCGATATTACACCCGTGGGGGTCTAGGACACCTGTCGGCACCAAAAACCCCAATTTGAAACCCCTAAAACGTTCATATATGATTTACTAGGTTGCATTCCAGTGATACACAAGTTTTTGTGGCTTCTGGATCGATGAGAACTTTCCTATTGTCAGCCGAGCAAAAATTATGGTTTGGAACACCCTATTCGCACCGTGGTGCGAGCTACTGTTACCGACGATTTCCCTGATAGATGACTGATAAAAGTACATATTTTTGAATTTAAGGGGTTATATTTCAGAATTGTTTGGTCCCCCGTGGCTAAAGGATCGAAGAAACCCTCCACTCACCGATCTACGCATTAGCAACATTTACGGGTCAGACTAGCACCTAGGCGCCAACCCTGGGTGCCTAGGAGCCCAAAACTATCTCCAGAGCCTCCAAACCGAGCCCCTAGAATCATTGCACCGGTTTCTAGCCCCCAGGCATCAGACTGGGCGCCTAGGCGCCAGTCCCAGACACCTAGACGCCCAAAACAACTCAAAACAACCAATTTTTCCGAGCCCATGGAAAGTAGGCACCAAGGGGCCAGCAGACGCCATGGCACCAAACCAGGCCCCTAGGAGCCAGGGTAGCAGCACCTAGATGCCGATCTACTTTCAGGACGTGAAAAATCCCAATTTTTGAGCCCTTTTGACCCCGACACACCTCCCTTAACAGCAAAAAATTAAATGTGTTTAGCAGGGAGGGAAATGACATTATTATTTCAAAAAGAATCTCTCGGGTTGAGGCTCTGACAACTTACACAACCGGTATAATAGCCTTAGATGGCCGGAGCCTCACAATTCACAACTACTGTTATTCATCCCAGCTATTAGGAGATTGTGCCCAGGGAAGGCATGCCATTACCCAATGATCCATTCAGGAAAGTAATCTGAGAATCAAGTTCTGCATCAAGTTTCCAAATAGATTGGCTGCAAAGGAGAATGCGGGAATCAAGTTGTTTTAGCTCCTTGAGACAGAATTCCGGACTGGTGTTCTATGGTGTTACAAATATTTTCATTTAGGTAATCCTTTCGCTTAGTCGGTTTTACATTCGTGACATGCCAAAACGCTTCTTCTAAGTTGGTATCGACTTTAACCATTGCGCACTATGACACCAACCTATTGTGTGGCATTTACATATGTGCCTCACAATTATCTTTTATTTACATATTTAACCTTAACATTCATAGTTACATGCATGCCGCACAAGTCTTTAATATCTCATGAAAAAAATATCATCATTACCATTCTTTTAAAAGTGAAATACACCTTTTCATGTAGATGTTTACGACACAAAGGAGTTATAAATGTAAATATCAAACTTGGGGTTTAGATATGTAAATACATAAAAATTGTGAGGTATATGCGTAAATTTCTGAACCATTTTCTTGAGAAATTCTTGTATGGATAGCTGATAGAAGTTATTAGCTGCAAGCAAATTTTTTTGGCTTGTTTAGAATGAGGTTTTGGATCATGTAAAATTACTAAATAGTTTGTAGAAAATTTTTATGGGCATTTACATGCATGCCAACCAATTTCTATGCATTTACATACATAACACCCAAAATTTATTTTTTACATTTTTACCGCCTAATTTTTCGTATCAAATAAAAAATATCACCATTTTAACTAATCAAAAGAAAAATATTACTTTCATGCATTGATAAGGCGGCATATATGTGAAGTTAGAGTTTATGTGTTGGACTTGTAAATACATAAAAATTGAGCGATATGTATGTAAATCTTCCAAATTGTAACCTTTGAAGTGTTGGTCTTCTTCTTCAAGCCTGTCCACTCCCTTTTCTATTGATGTTTTATGGCACAAAAAACGGCTGCGTAAGTATCTCATAGTTTTTTACTACCAATATCGTCATCATTATCTTCTTGCAATGCATGCTTTTGTTTTTTTAGGAGGCTTCATTTGAATTTTTTTATTACGTTGCTTTTTGATGATGATGATGTTATAAGAACATTTCTACGTGGTGATTTATACTGTTTTGGTTCATTATTTGTACATTCCTGTAAATGATGAGGGCTTTGCTGGTGTATCACAAAGTTAAGTTATAGGTTGACTTGATCCAATTTTGATTCTAGGTAGTAAATACAAAGGAATTAATTGGTATGCATGTAAATGCATCAATCATAATCCTTTTTCTGTTTGATTTGAGTTATAGCTAAGGATTCCTATTGGTTAACATGTTGATTCCTGCTCTTCATTGTTATTGTAGGAGTCACAGAACTTGCACGAAGACTGCGCAGTAGAGGCATGATGGTCAGTCAGCATGATGACTTGCTTGAGGTTGTTTGAAGGAGTAGTTAGATCGCATATTTGAGTTTCAAGTTGGCAATTGGTATCGATCATGCTTTGAAAATAATGGCAAGTTGGCTTGCCAAAGCTATACTATTGAGGTTTGGAATACATCTTTGCATCGGAATGGTTAGATATAGGGATAATGTTAATAATTGAAGAAGGATGGTGACCTGAATTGTATAACCAGTAGGGGTTTTAAAGGAAAAACTTAAGCATCATCAGGATGGTCAGCTCTCCATCTAACATAAAATGCTCCGTCCGGTCAACATTTAGAAAAAAAATTATTCAAAATGGTCGACTCACAGATGGACCCTATCCCAATCCGTAAAGTGCTCAGAACACCCTGGAGCATTGCAACCTCTACCTCCAACCTCACATTGTCAACTGACCTCCATTGAAGTGCAGTGATCCCTGCCTCTGGTCGCTTGCAATGAGCCAACCACTTCTGTGCGGGATTGGTGCCTAAGTCGGTTGACCAGCCATTTCCCTCCTCCAACACTCTATTGAATCAAAAGATAGTTGCTGCCCTCCAATGGCTCGTGGTGAGAATTGCTCAAGTGTCTAACCGATGTTGAGAAAATAGGATCTGTCGTCTGATAAGGTGCGACGATTGATCCTAGAGGTACAACAATCGATGTTAGAGGTGCTGTGATCGATCCTAGATGTACAAGTGAAACTGTTGGGTCAAGATCAAGAATGTTCTTAGACGACCCGCTATTAGTGCGAGCCTCCAGAAGAGTTAACTCTTCTATATTAAAAATGATGTCAAAAGATTATTAAAAAATCGTCGAGGGAAATTTTTTTTTAAGATACCCAAAAATATATTTATTTTAAAAAGGGTCGTGGAAAAAACTTCCACTTCTTTAGACAAAGTACCTCCATCCTTATTCTGCAAAAGGAACGGGGAGGACTGAAGGACAATTTGACGTCCCTTGACCGCCCTCAATAGGATTAGCTAACTGACTTTTGCCAGCAGTCACACCGACACTCGGGCTAGAAGTCGAACGGGGGTCCGCCTTCTATGACTTCTTCGACTGCAGAGTGCTAGGACTGTCCAAAGTGGTAACCTGGTCAACCGACTTAGCTTCGAGTGCCGCTCGCATTTTTTTTTCCTTATGATATTCTTCTTTTTCTTCTCCACCATGGTGGGTGAAAGAAATCAAAGATCTTCTAAGACTAGAAGGCGAACTTCCGTATCCTTTTGTTCGAATCATCGACCATGAAGTCGAATAGAATATTGCAAAAAAAAACTTGAATGCGATGAACTCAAACGCAAGCATCATGCCCTTGTTTATAGGTTCTGCTTGGCGTGTAAAACACAGGAGAATTGATTATTAAATTAATTTTTTTGATTACCGTGTCATTTATTGCTTAAAAATTTTCTTGTCCTTATCGTAGCTATCATCATCAAGAAACAGAAAAATCGGAGAACTAATATGTGTACTACAAAAATGCCAGCATGAATCTCAAAGGGATCAGACGACCAAGAAGAAGAAGGCATACAGACTAATTCTAAATCACATAATAAAAATTTCACCCGCAAGTAGTCGATCGACTTTATAGCAGATTCAGCCGACATTGGCTTCTGACCAACAAATTCACCAAAAGAATGAACACAATCAAGTGAAGATGCACTTCCGTCAAATTACCTGTCGACAGAATTGGCCGACCCGAATATCAGGAGGTCGACAGAGTCACCCGACCCGAACGTCAGACGATCAACCGACATCAGATGTTCATTCACATTGTAATGTAATATTTACTCGACAGACACGTCAATTCAATCATTTGGACAATTATAGTAACCGTTCTTTCCTTTTATATAACTATATTTTGAGACATTTATAAATAGGAGGTCATTACATCAATAAAGAGATTCTGCGATCTCTACTATAGTTGTTTATAATGCCATCCAAAAAATATCTAGTTGGAATTAAAAAAAAAAAGGAATCCAGCAAATTTTAAAATAAATCCAATGGTTTTTTACAAGATTTCTTAAGCTACATGCAGGTCCAAAAAGAGCCGTGAATAAATTGACGCTTCTGTCATTGTCACTTTAGTAACTCGAGAAGAGAAATAATATCTTCCACATATGTGAATATTTTATACCATTGATAATTATATTTATGTTATCTGAAATAATTTTATTTTAATTCAGTTATTTTGATGGAGAATAGATTATTTTGTTGATGCACATTGACTTAAATAATACATTTACTTTAAGACTAATAAAATTTAAGACTAAATATTAGGCTGGACTCGGGTCAATTTAGGACTATTTAAAATAAAGTTGATATTAATCTTTAATGAATGAAAGTGATCGTCATGGCATCAATATCAACTTGATTGATAGGTGGCTAAAAATGATGTTGATTTTAAGCTTCGATTAATGATAAAAAAATATAAAATATTTTATGGGTATTTATATATAGAACACATAATTTTTATATACTTACTATGTAGCGTAACTTTCATGTTTATGCACAATTAATCCAAATTTTATAATCTTATCACAAACTTATAATCAAATCAAAATTGTGTCGTAAAATACGAAATCATACTCTTAACATTAATTTGCTTATGTTTGTGCAAGAGATTTATTTTCCAATATCCTAATTTGGAATTGAAATTGGCTTTGTTAGGCTTAATTAGCTTGTCAAAATATCATATTACATGCTAATATGCAAAATCAAATCACATTCAGTATCTCCTAATATCAATCAAAGGCGAAAATATTATGTCATACTCGGACGACAATATTATATGTTTAACAGCATGATGAGATCGACGCCGGCGTCTACGCGTAGCATTTTCTTCAATTTGTGACCATCGTGCCCATTTGGTGGCAATTGATGCAACTACAAGGCTAATGAGATTCCTTAAACTAACGTATTATGACGCCTGGCAGTTAATGACACGACAGTGAGTATCTTATGAGTAATTAACGCAAAACCTTTTTGTCCTTTCCTATTATTGACCGATCAAGGCTTACTGTATAAACGGTATTTTATATTCAGCTTTAAAATCATGATTTTGATCGATGCATTATTTTTATTACGATTTGACTTGCGAGAAAGTGGGACCTGTTTTATTCCAGGGGCATTTACAAACTTACCACATATTATTTATGTATTTATATATGTAACACTTAGTATTTCATATTCACATACGTAGCACTCAAATCTTTTATATAACATCAAATAGACTGTAATTATTAGCTTTTTATAGTGAAAACAAAATAGTTATTTACTTGTTTCATTCAAAGAGCAAGCGCCTTTCTTATATCAGCATATTGTGCCATGAAGCTAACTAAAAACTAGAGGTAGTTTGTGCTCTTTCTTGTGCTTTGTTTTTCATTTTTTAATTTTAATTTAATTTTATTTGTGTTTTAAATTAAATTAAAATATATTTATTTCAGGTAATTATTTTTAAAAATATTCAAAGCATCTTTTGTTTTGAGTTTTTTAAAAACAAGTTGATTTATTTTTAAAAATAAGAAAATAAAAAACATATAAAAGTGATGAACAATGAACCCTAATCAAATGATATTAGAATAAGTATTTCTTAAATAATGTTATAGATTGAGTGTGTCATCATCAATTCATGGTAAATAAATACTAAGAAATTAATACTGATGCCATGCTCAATCACAAGCCAAGTATATGAGATTTTAAAATCTCTCTCTCTCTCTCTCTCTCTCTCTCTCTCTCTCTCTCACACACACACACACACACACACACCATCTTTGTCTCTTAGTGTCTACAATCAAATTTTTAAAAGAACTTTGCATCAAATTTTAAAAACTCTCTCACTCTTATTATGCCATCAAGCTGACCAAAAACTAGAGTAGTTTGTGCTCTTTCTTTTTGTCTTGTTTTTCATTTTTTGTTCTTATTTTATTTTATATGTTTTTTAAATTAAATTAAAATATATTTGTTTCAGATAATAATATTTAAAAGTATTCAAAGCATCTTTTGTTATGAGTTTTTAAAAAACAAGTTGATTTATTTTAAACAAATAATAAAAATAAAAATATATAAAAGTGATGACAAATGAACCCCAATGCTATCAATTGAGTATGTCATCACCAATTCATAGTTAAAATAAATAATAATAAATTAATAACGATGCCACGGTCAAATCACAAGCTAGTTATATCAGATTTTAAAATCTCTATCTCTCTCTCTCTCTCTTAAAGAAAAAAATTGCGTGCGATAGACGTACGCAGCGCTGCGTATGATATTGAGGTTATACCAAGGGTACAAGGGGGTTATATCCGCGGTATAACCCCTTGTAACCTCCATGTAACCTTCTGTAACTTACCTGTAACATACTAATAAATTCTTAATATATGATAATAGAAGTGTGAAACTTATTTTAGGTTACAAGTAGGTTACATGGAGGTTACAAGGGGTTATACCGCGGATATAACCCCCTTGTACCCTCGGTATAACCTCAATATCGTACGTAGCGCTGCGTGCGTCTATCACACGCAAATTTTTTTCCCTATTTACGGTTGCTTGAGGGAGAATGAATTCTGTCCAATCAATTTGGTTTTCCTCATATAAGTAATATTTAAATTCAAATAAAAGTAATTTGTACACACTAATTGCTTGCATGAAAATAAAGACTTCTAAATAATGCTTTACTAAAACCTTATGCTTAAAATGCATACATTTTAAACATATCTTCCCTCTCTTTTTTTAAAGATTATTAAAGATAATTAGTATTGAATATTTATGTGTTTAGGAAGTGTTAGCAAATTCTCATATTTATTTATTTATATTAAATTATACATAAGAAGCTAAAATATAATTTTCTATCTAGCCAATGGTCAATATAAATAGAAGAAGATACGTAAATTATTGTCACAAAATTTCAACAATTGATACAAATATTAAGTAAAATTTTTTTAAATATTTTAACTCAAATTAAAAATCATTTATGATCTCGATATCAATAAGCTTATGGTTAAATCGACCGTCTTGATAAGAAGAATTAAATAATATCATAATTGGCCCAATTCGAGCCTAATCAAGCCCAAATCAATCTATTGAATTACATTTGGAGGTTTTGGGTAG
The DNA here is from genome assembly GCA_003013225.1 of Phalaenopsis aphrodite. Classification (NCBI taxonomy): domain Eukaryota; kingdom Viridiplantae; phylum Streptophyta; class Magnoliopsida; order Asparagales; family Orchidaceae; genus Phalaenopsis; species Phalaenopsis aphrodite. Next base: position 5,989,667 of record NEWO01000001.1, read on the forward strand.
TTAATTGAAGATTCAAATGAAGTCTGAATTGGACATTCTTATATTTCAAATCAGACTTCTTGAATAGAGGAATCCAATGAGCCTAATATAATTTATTATTGAGGAGATTTAGATCTTAAAATCCTTAAAAAAACATATGATAAATAATATCAACATTGATTGTTCGTCAGATAGTTATGAGAGTTATTTGTTGATTTACCAACATTTGTCTCTCCTAGGATCGTATTTTATGTCCGGACTCCTGACGTAGCTCTACGTACGACGTAGATTATTCATGAGTTATTTTCAGATTATTTCTGGGTTATTTTCAATAATCCTAAAATAATCCAGAAATAACCTGCGGTCTTTATTTTTGGATTATGTCGGTATTATTGAAAACAATCCAGAAATAACTTGAAAATAACTCAGAAATAACTTCCGGCGCACATAGAACTACGTCAGGAGTCCGCACGGAAAATTTTTGCTTTCCTAGAGTCTACAAATAGATTCACTATCTTCGCCTGATGAGGGGCGGGTCAAATTCCACTATTGTTCTAGACTGAAGATCAACGATAACTTCCAGCCCCAATGCTACCATCCCTTCTCTTGCCACCACCTTATTTAAAATAAGCATGTACATACATACCACTCAAATCTTATGCATTTATATATCTAACACCCAAGTTTCATTTTTTACATTGATATCATTTTAATATGAAAAAATTGAATTTTAGGAGATAGATGGGTAGTTGTGTAAGAATTGACCGGTATGCAAATCTCCCAATTGTTTTCAAATCTTGTTCACTAATCCTCCTTTTTAGAGAAAAAAATTGTGTACGATAGACGTACGCAGCGCTGCGTACAATTTTTTTTATAGAACTTTGCATAAGGGATACCCTTTGTAACCACCATGTAACATTCTGTAACTTACTTGTATCCTATTAATAAATTCTTAATATATGATAACAGAAGCGCATAACTTATTTGTAGGTTACAAGTAGGTTACATTAGGTTACAAAAGGTTATACTGCGGGTATAACCCTTTTATACCCTCCGTATAACCTCGAAATCGTACGCATCCCTGTGTACGTCTAGCGTACGCAAATTTTTTCTCTCTCACACACACGTGCGCGCGCGCACAGACACACACAACACAAGCGCGCCCACACACACACAACACAAGCGCACACACACACACACATCTTTGTCTCTTAGTGTCTGCAATCAATTTTTTTATAGAACTTTGCATTAAATTTTAAAAACTCTCATTTGTCACTTAGTGTCAACAATCAAATAATGGATGAAGCTCAATATTTATAAAAAATATGTAGAATCTAATTATTAACTCTTATATGCCCCAAAAAAATTTAAAGGCATTATCTATGTTTCAATTAGATCAAATTATGATACTTAATTAAGCTAAATTATCGGAGACAACAAGGACCATTAAATCAAAATTTTTGAGAACTGGTAGTCACAAGTAATTAACATCTATACAGTTGACACCCATGTTGGAAGAGATATGAGCATATGAGTTCATCTGAACTTGATATGAATGTAAGATATATCATACTACAAAATTAGAATATTAATCAAAGTCTCTTATTAAATTGATAGTACAATACTGTTGGAATAATACATAAATCTCTAATATCGATGCAAGGAGATAATTGGGTAGTCACAGTCACCTACACCAATTTTAATCTTCAAGAATTACTATTACTTCATTTATTTTCCTTTCTGTGCATTTTTTTGGGACAGATTTGTTCAAAAATAACCAAAAGTTATATATCAAATGAGCAAAAAAAAACAAAGAAGTAAAGAATTTACAAGAGATCATAGAGAAATATAAGAACAAACTTCATTCTGAAACTCAAGTTAAAAACCAACAACGAATAACATAAATGAAGTTTGAATCAACAACCATTCAAGCTTCACCAAAGCCACAAAGTGCCCGAACAAACTCCAAAGTCTTCATAGGGAGACATGAAAACAGAGTCAAGCCTTAAGTAGAAGGGCCAATCTTAAAAAACTAAAATTGTCAGATTTTCCAAAGCAACAAGACCAAAATATTAGAATAACATGATAAAAGAAACGAACTATGAGTGAGTGACTGACAGAGAAAGAGAGCTGAAAAGACTGCATTCTTTTACTAATAAGAAAAAAAACTCCATCCATCATTCAATAACCTAGCTACACCAATGCAATCAAAAGCAAAATGTACTTAGGAAATGAGAACAGTTGAGCTAACTTAAACAAAGGATATTAATAATTCTCATACTAAGTGAAGTTTAATAATGAAAAGAGAGCTCATAATTCTCTTCTTCACTGACAACAAAAACTTCATCCATAATTTTAAAAACATAGTTATGCAAATCCTAAGCCAGACTAATCTTCAGATAAAAATAAGTGAAAAATAACTAGAAGAGAAACACCAATTCTCAAACTCAAAGTCAATTAATGATCAACAAGCTAAGAATTTAACCGAGATGAACAATTGTAATATCTACAAATAACTTTAGACTTATATAAAAGATTAATTTTTATCCAAATTTTGAATTCTCGAACCACCACAATGCTTAGGTTTAATAGAAACAGACCAAACAATAAAACGAAGCTCATTAGAATTATCATTTTGTTAAAAAAAAAAGTTGTTACAAAGAGAACTAATTTTCTCCATAAGCCCTTTAGGAATAGAACTGATCTAAACCAATAGTGTAAGTAACTCCAAAAAGAGGCTTTTAAAAATTATAATTGACCAATTAATGATAAAAAATTAACCTTCCAATAAGATAACCAATAAATTATTTTCTCAAATAGCTTTTAACGATCAACAATAACAAGGTTTGAGTTCTTAATAACCACTCATAAGTAGTTCTAATGGAGATGTTTCTAGGAAAATCCATAATTATCACATATTTTTTGTTGAAGAGCTACATCAACTGATTTGAAAAAAATAAATGGTAAATTTAGAATAATTGACTTTTAAATTAGAGATTTTAGAAAACATATCCAAACTATTCTTGAGATTAATAAAATTTTAATATTGACTTTACAAAACAATTTTATGCATCTCACTGAATTAAAACCACTGAAAAGGATTAGTTGCTCATCCAAAAGATAAGAAAAAACATGCATAGCTATAACAAATAAATACTAAGAAAGCTGGCATGCTTATCTAATGCCATAAGATGATTTAAAGAAGCCTTTAAATTCCTCATTAACTATGACAGATAAATGCACATAAAAAATATAAGCTTTAATCTAATTGATTAAAACAGTAGAAATCCCATTTAGGCATTATATCCAAAATAAAACTCTTATTGACACAATCACATTCTTTTTTAATAAAAAGTTTAGCACAAAATTCTTTCTTAGAAAAATAAGAATTTAACTTTTAAAGAACCTCATTAACTAAAACTATATTATCAATAACGACCCTTCCTTTAATAAAAGTACTTTGGGCAGGATGAATGATAGAAGGAACGAGAAGCATGAGATGATCCACATTATAGTTGTCAAGACATAGATGCTTCCTATAGCGTTCAACTATCTTGATAAAGTTAACTAAGTTCATCTCCACATTATGTAGCATGATAATCATCATACTTATGGGTTAGTGAAAGATGCCATTTTAAATGGGACAAGTACTCAAGTAACCTTATTAGAAGATGATGTTCTAACTTTAATATTAATATTTGTTTTAAGTACATTGAGTGGCTTTGCATCAACCAACCAATGATTTCATCTAATGATAGACTAACGATCTTTCAAAATTTGGGTAGTAGATATCATTGCTAGAAGATGAAGTTGATTGCATGTTAGTAATGTATGAATTTATTTGTCTTAGTGCAATTAATATGATGCTACTCATAATCCATAAATCAAAATCTAATAAGAGTCAAAATAATTTTAAGAAATTTTTATCCAAGTCATGGACGATCAAGAATGAATATTAAATATAACGATAAGTTAAAGTCAATTATTGTCCTTCCTGACATCTTGTAAACCCTAGAAATAGTTAATAACTTCATGACTTGTAATGTTGCAAATGACTTCAACAATTTTTATTATGAACGAACTTTGGAGCATCTAGTCACAATTCAAAGGCAAATCTAAAGCACCGAGCTAATTCAATATCTCATTTAAATTTTCTTGACATCACCAACATGATTGGCCCATCCCAAACAAATTCGTCTTAGACTCATACTCCTCTCGGCATGTTAAGGTTATTTCATCATCTTCATCGAGATCTAAGCTCATTGGCAAAAATTCAATGATTCATTCTGATCAATCATCACTTAGAATTATACATACTATTTGAGTATTATATATTTCACAATCAAAGACTACACACATTAATAGAATTTCGGGTATTAATAAAACATAAACATATATGACTAAATAATTATTCAAGCTATATTTTAAAATACAAAACTAACTATAACACTAGCCATTGCAATATCTCCATTGGATCTCTTCCTTGACACCTTCCCCTAGTCTAGGGCATGAATCTTAACGTTGGATTGGCATGTTAGCACATGAACCTAAGTTGTTCAACTAACTTCTTAAACTTGTCATTAGAAAGTTCTTATGACACATACAATATTATAACAACAGATATAAACCAGCAAAAATTATAACAATCAACAATGGTTTCCCATTTTTTCTTTCGCCGCATCACCGCCGTAGACGTCGTACATGCGTATTACACTTAATATTTTTCTCTTCGACCGACCCACAATTTACTTCAATATCTATGCTTAATAAATTTCAAGCCATCCCCAAAAAAATTATTAGTCATAACTTCATATGGATCTTGTGTTTTGAAAACCCACTGTAATTTGTAATTTAAAAGATGTATACAAGCATAAATTTGTCTTTTTTGTCCCCCTGTAAAGATGCTCAAATTTTTTGTAGTTTTGGCAAGTAAGAATATTAACTTCAGAAAAATCAATAATATTTCGGCTCATAGGTTCAAGACTAACAAAGCAATTATACTTTGTTTTTCTTAAAAA
>NEWO01000001.1:5995808-6008740 GCA_003013225.1 Phalaenopsis aphrodite
TAGAGTCTCCCATGGCCAAAAAAATACACTGAATCACCCTACATGTGCTACAAAAAAATGAGGGTTTGGGACACAATACCCGCACCGTGGTCTAGGGTGATCGTTGACAACGATTTCTCTGGTGAATAAATGGCAAGAATACTACATTTTGGAGTTATGAGACTATATTTCACTCATATAGAGCCTCCCAAAGCTTATGGATGGAGAAAATTCTTCGTTGGGCGCTGCCGGTGAAAATCAGAGTTTTAGATCAGATTGGCGCCGCGACGCCATCCCCAGAAGCCGACGCGACCAAAATACCTTTCTGAACCACCTAGCCCAAGCATCCAGAGGTCTATTACTTTCTTTTGGCACTTGGGGATGGGCATGACACGTTGTGTACATTGGCCACTCACTGTCTCCTCGACATTCATTCAGGCTACTGTCATCACAACATGCCCATCCCCGGGTTACTGTCACATTGGCATACCCATTTGTTTAGATAGCAGACATCACAACATGCCCATCCTCAGATCACTGCCTCCTCAGCATACCCAATCGTTCGGGGTGCTACAGTCACGACATGCCCATCCCCGGGACATTGCCTCTACTACACACCCGTTCATTGAGCCCCTGCCTCTACGACACTCCCATCTTTTAGGTCACCACCTATATGTTACACCTGTTTGTCTGGTCCTTGACTCCATGACACACCCATCCTTTGGGTTACTTCCTTTATGGCATACCCATTCGTCGAGCCCCTGCCTCCACGACATGACCATTCTTCCGGTCACTGCCTCTAAGGGATACTCGTTCGTCGGGACCCTGCCTCTACAGTACACCCATCCTTCGGTTCTCTGCCTCTATTACATAACAATTTTCTGGACCCCCGTCTCCACGGTATGCTCATCATTCGGGTCATTGCTCTACGACATACCCGTTTATTGGTCCCCTACCTACTCAACGCGCCCACGACATACATGTTCGCCAGGCCCCTGCCTCCACAAGACAACCATCATTCAGGGCACTGCTTCCACGACACATCCATCCATCGGGGCACTGCTTCTTCTGTCTATGATGGCTTTTGTTCTTATTAGGATTAAGATTTCAACCTTTTTTGTGAACTACCAACTTAGATTCACTGAATTCAAAAACTAAAGATTTTTCTATTGAAATAATTATTGCACTTTCTCTGTGGGATTGATACATGGTAGTCTCCAACCATATTATTAATTGACATGTATACTTATGTTGTGAAGTCAACTTACTTCTCGATAAGTTTTGGCATGTAAATGGCTCCTATGGTGTCTTATATTCAAATACAACTGAAAATTTTAAAATTTCCCAGGTATAGGAAAACACTTTCAACAAATCAATCCAATAAGTTTAAAGTCTTCATCACCTAACACAAACACAATGCACATAATGAACTCACTTTGCACTTCTTCGAGTCCACTGGGTCTTAGAGCACACCCAATGTGACACCATCATGATGGGATCATGCTAATTGATCTCAGGCAAGTCGGGGCTGGTTCTGGAGATTAATCCTTTAAACTAATAATCCTAAGTAGAGTCGTGTCAAAGGTATCCTCTCAATTTAGCCTATCCTACACCAAAAGAAGTTTGCTTTTGGTGCAGCATGTCCTATGTGGCACCATCATGATGTGAACAGGTTCATTAACTTGAAATCAACTAGAGTTGATTTTTGTTGTTAATCGTTTGGACTAGTAATCCTGAAATGCAACAAATTTAACACATGTTTCTTTCAGTTTAGCCCATTTTCCTCCATTTTTGAACCTTCTTCAGGTTCATTGGAAGTTGGAGTATGCTCCAGTGGAACCATCATAAGGTGATTAGGTTCATTGACTTCTCAATGGTCGTTAATCATTTGAGTTAGTAAATCTAAGTTGAGGTATGTATTACTTTCACTTAGTATATTCATTGCACTCCAAAAGAGGTTCACTGAATTTAGTTTGATCTTATTCAAACTGCCCACAAATTTTGCTTTGGTCCATTGGAAGTTGGAGCATGCCCGATGTGACACCATCATGATGTGGCTAGGTTGATTGATCCCAAGTTAGTCAAGTTATGTTTTGTGGATTAATCCCTTAGGTTGTTAATCCTGAGCTAAGGTAAGTCTCTTGATAAACCTCCTCTCTGTTAAACTTATTATACATTGATGAGATAACTTGTTCCTTCATTTACAACCCATTAGTTTTGGTTGGTCTGAATCCGACCCCAATGGGACTGGCACCATGGCTGAGTATAGCTTGGGCAAGGTTATACCTATGTAATTGTTGCCTAGAGTTAGTCATTACCTGAATATGTGCTGGAACATCATACTTGAAGTTGGAGTGGACTAACTTGTAAAGTCGACAGGGTTAGCTGATGTCAATGGATTTTTGGGTCTGATCAAATTAGCACTTTAGACTTGTAAATATAGGATTGGTCAATGAGCATCTTTGCAATTGTATAGTTTACTGAACACCTGCGAAGAAATTTTTTCCTTTCTCGGGTTTATGGATTGTTAATTAACAACAACTAATCATACATATTTATACGTTGGCTACATAATTCTAAAGTATAACCAGAATAATTATCCTCTAGTGCAGTGATTGATCACCTTGGAGTAAGACAGTTAGAACTGGTTTGGTCTTGACCATTCCCTTCCACAGTCCTAATTGAGGATCCAACAGAAGTTGGATCATGATCCACTCAACACCATCATGATGAGATAATATTCATTAATCTAGTCACAATTCGAGCTACTGATGTGAGTTAATGCTTTGAGTTGGTAATTCTGAGTGGAGCTGAGTTTCTTAACATTTCATTTTCAGTTTAGCTTATTGAACACCAAACATACATCATTTTCTTTCTCAGGTTATTCATTTTGTTGACACACTAACCTCAACTAGAACAAATGACTTGGCCAAATAAATCTAGAATGGGTCCTAGTATAGTCATTGCACACTATCGAGTTAAGATCGTTGTGTTTGTCTAGTGTGGACTGGACGAACAGTCCAGTAACAACTCTTCATTTTTGGGATGAAACCCTAATATGGCCTGTGCACAGAGCAACTAGGTTCATTGCTTTTCTTGTATTTATGGGTATAGTATAGCAACATCTTGGCTAATCTAAACTAAGTCTGGAGCAAGCAACGTCTTTGCCATGAACCTTTCTTAGTTTTAGTCATTGGGCACCACAACACACAAAAGAACAATACAATTAGAACTAACACAGTCAAAAAACTTTTCCTCCTCAGTTCATTGACCTAATTCTCTGCACAAGATTTGATAAGTCAATTTCTTGGCTCAATAAACCCTGTAGAGTATGTGCAGCTCCTTGGTATTGCCATTGCACACTACAAGAGAACCCTTAGAAGACCAAAGCTCAATGGTTCACTTCTAAGATGAACATGTCAAAGTGTAAGGTAGATACCAGTCCCTGAACTGTCTACTTTAAACTAACCACCTGACTAATCTTCAGGTTAGATTTGACCCTTGTATTCCTTATCCTATTTTAGTAGCCCCTCCAATAATATTGCTCCTAATCTAGTCACCTCATTCACTTCATTGTTTGGATGTTAGTCTCAACACTTTCCTCCCTAGTGTTGTCAAATTCTTCTCATCCTTTGACTAGTTCTTAGGATGAATGATAAACCTAGTGCTTTCCTTCTTGATCTAGTCACCTTACTTACCTCCTATATCGGATGTTAGTCCCAACACTTTTGTTCTTAGTCTAGTCAGATTTCAATATCTCTTCTGATTAGCCCTCGGTATAGATGTAATTCCTATAATTTTCTATCATGAACTAATCACCTTGTTCTCCTCTTTGGATGGATACGAATCCACATCGTTTTCCCATCATAATATGTTCAGGTGAACTTGAAATCCTCAGTAGATCCCAAATATCGTAGCTCATGAAACTATGAATTCAAATCTTTAAAGCACTCAAATACCCAAAACTTGAAATCATATCATGAATGTCAATCCTTGGGACTTGATTGATTGTTTCAATCAACACTAATCTGTGCATCATACCTTAAACAATTCCTCACTCATATTGAGGTCCATTTGTTGACCTAACTTTTGGTCAAACTTTCGTTTGAAATCAAAACCAACTCAAATTTAAAAACTGCTCACAACGAGCTAAGAATGACTATTTAATTTGATTTTGAGATATGATGTCAGCGTTATAATTTTGGCATGAGTGATTGAAAATTAAAGTTCAATGTTTATGAGTGTTGGAGTTTTCTACATATAGGATCCACCAAAGACTCATGTTGAAGATTTAGGCAAATGTTACCTAAAGAGTTTGATTTGGGATTTTTTGGGAAAAGATTCCATCAAAGAACTTTCATATAACCTAAGAAGGCAACTAGAGTAGTTCAAAGATGCTGTAGTGAAGCACAAAATCCTAAAATTCGACAAGATTGCAAAAAACTTAAAGACAATGTTGTTCTGCTTCATATCTTCAAGACGAAGAGTCTAACGATGGTTCAATTAAGCTTTATGTCATATATATATATATATATATATATATATATATATATATATATATATATATATATATATATATATATATATATATATATATGTGTGTGTGTGTTATAGATTTGAACTACATATTTTATAATTTAGTTTTCATCATTTGAAAAACACAACTATTTTTGTAGTGTTATAGATAAGCTCACGAGGGCAGATAAAATTAAAACCCAAAATTAATTAGATTAGCTTTAACCTAAATTAAATCATAGACCATTCCATGATCTAGAGATAATACCACTACATCAAAAGTGGGTGGATCGTATCAACTTGACTTTAAAGAAAAATAATTCTAGGTTAGCTTTGATGGGCCTTTAATTAAAATCAAAGGGCACTGATATAAAATAATAAAATTGTCCAATAATTAGATTGAACTTATTAAATTCAACAAATTATTGCCATTCATTTTAATATTAATCTCATAAACAATAATGTGCGGATTTAAGGGGGCCATAAGTGGGCACGTTCCTCCTCTAAAATTATAGGAATTTTTTATTTATCGTATATATATCTATTTAAACTATATTTTTAACTTATATATATAATTTATGACTTCTCTAAGTTTTTTTAAATAGTTAGCTTATACCAATATTAGAAAAATATATATTAAGGAAAAGAACTGTCGGAGGCTATTATATGAGCTCTCAGTCATCCTTATGTGCCTAACTATTTGAGGGCCGCCTTCACTGTCGACAAACTGGCCAGAGGGGGATTCGAACCCGTGACCTGAAGAGACTTACGATTTTCAAAAAGACTACTCTACGTTACGAATGGTGGCATATATATATCATAAAGTTTTTTACTTTTTATTCGAGAAATGAAGCATTACTCCAATCAAGTTGTAAAATATTAAGCCTTAAAAAATGTAAGTAGCACCTTTTTTTTCTAATTTATAGTTTTAAAATAAATTATTACGGCACATATACTTAAACATATCATATTCTATCATCCAATAATTTGAAGATACTTTTATGAGTCATAGGTGAGATGGTAATTCGGTGATTGGAGAAGCTCACCGACCCCAATATCTCTCTCTGTCTCTCTCTCTCATTTAGAGTTGTTTTCCTCTAGAATAAAGACAAGTTTGGTGATATATGAAAGAAAATGACTTGCATCATTGATTCATTAATCCATCCTTAATTTGGTGAGCAAAAAGAGAACTTGATTTCTGATATCTTTGATAATGTGCTACTAAAGCATGAATCTAGAAGAACAAAAGAAACTTAAATTGAAGGAAAAGATATGGATGACTGAACCAAAAAGATAGAATTATTATTATTATTATTAAAAAAGTAAAATAGCTATCCAGAGTAGGCAAGTGAGATGTCTTTATCGTTAGTGGAAGGTTGGAGGCAACATTAAAGTTTTCTCTCTTTGCTTTTGCATCCATTTATCTAAATATTTTTTAGTGGGGGATTATATATAGGCCACCCAAAATATTGTTATTTACAATTCAAGTATTATGTTTCATCTATTTTTTAAATTCTAGCTCAAATATCAAAGGTCATTATGAAGCCCCAACCCATTTTTTTTCATTTTTTATCATATTCACAATGATTTGATCATGGCCTTGGCCCGTGTAAATGCATTGCTTTCATAGTTCAAATAAATCATCTTGGTGGTTGACAATGTTTCTTGTGATCTGTATGTCAATGTTTCATGTGAGACGATTTAAGTTGTGATTGTTTATTACATCGATTCCCTAATATTAACACAAAATACTGATACATTAAATTTATTTTGAAGTAATTAATAAGGTAGTGTTTTTTCTTTCCTTTTTTTTTGGACAAAAGCGTGGCTATTTTAGTCCTAATGTATGAGTGCCAATTAGACTTTTCTCTTTTAATGAGGGATGAAATTATTATCCTTTTAAAAATTTTGGGGAGTATTTTGGCCAATATTAAAAATGTTAGATAGTTTGATAATTTTATACTCTAGGACTAAAATGAGCATTTGTAAAGAGCAAAAGAACAATTTAGATATTTTCTTAATGATTGTTCCATCATTTTATTGAGTTAGATTAGAGTTCTAGGGGGCAGTGACCCTTGTTTTGAGATCCTAGGTGTGGAGCTATAAGAGATAAAATAACATGGTAGAAGAAAGTCATAAAACAAATACATAAATGTGGGAAGATTTTATTATTTTTTGATTTATCCTCTAACATTAACAATTACACAGATTTTACTATATTATTTACAATTGTAACTATAAAAGATGATATGTTTTAAAGAAAAGACGAATGCTACCTTAAATACATAAATATATCTTATTTATAATAAAAATATTTCACAAAATATATCAATTTTTTTATAAAATCAAAATGTATGACGAAAGCCCCTGAGCCAGATTCAAGTTTTAAAACAAGTCAGATTGTTTTGAGCCAACTAGGAAGGTCAGACATATCAATACGACCGATAATTCGACTAGAGAGCCCGACATGATAGTTTACCTAAAATGATCAATCTTTATAACTAGACCCCGATATCTACTAAACTCTTCTAAGAGGCTAATTTTGCCAGGTCCTTGCATGTGAATTCAATTGCAAAACTCCTCAATGTGCCTGGACAGACTTTACCACTTGTCCTAGAGTCAAACTATTCAACAAGAGCCTTACCAAATGTGAAACACCAAAAGAGCAGTATTTATAAGGGAGAGTTATTGAGATGAGGCTTTATAAGAAAAATATTATTACAACGTGCATGTCAAAATAAAATAAAAATAATAGAGAGGACATCTCTTTAGATTTGTATGTAATTAATGAGTTGTTTTGCAATGTGTATGTCAACCCCCTTAACAATAGGATATATTGAAATGCGCTCACATTATTCAATTTTTTTATCTATGCTATGTGATCTAAACCTTCTGTTATTCTAACTCTTTTCTCGAATGTGTAAATCTACGAAAAATTAGGATCCAACACAAATTATTCCAAAATATTATAGTGTTCTAGTTGCACACTATAACACAAAAGGCTAAGTGTTGCATCTTAGAACTTTCAACCTACCCATGGCACTTTATTATGAGAAACAAACGCCACAAACTTTTAGCATGGAGTCCCAAATCTAAAAATATTAAGAAACTATTTGAGAAATTCTAAAGATAAAAATATCATTTTTAATAATTGAGAAACTTTTTTGCAATTTTTTTTTTAACTGATGAGATCTAATATAATCTATATTCTGAATAACATAATAGAATTTACAAAATATTATGATGTTATAGAATCATATGATCATTCTTTTATGATCTCATAAAATTTTAAAATAACTTAATGCCTGAAAAATGATTCAAAGTAAATCTCTAATAAATATTTTTGGGCTCCTTTGAACATCATAAAATCTGTGTGTGTGTGTGTGGGTGTGTGGGTGTGTGGGTGCGTGTGCGCGCGTTTGTGTCTGTGTTAAGAGTTTTTCCTTTCAAAATAGTAAGAAAATTGCCAATACAAGAGTGATTGGAAAAACAATTTGTAGTAGAGAATGTGCATCTTAGGAAGAAAATGTCATTCTTTATTAAGCGACACCATCTTAATTTTGGCAAGACAAAGTGTGTTTAATTAAAACAAAAACATAAACGAACTACATTAAAATCAAAAAAGAAATGACCTAGATCAACAAACATGAAAAAATATATAATTTATTATTATATTACTAAAGGTACAAGATTGCTTTCAAGATTTAGCTAATGTGCTATCTCTTTCACTAGAGAAAGCATAGGATCCAAGATTGAAGCTCTCTGTTTTTTAGTATCAACAAATATTACTCTATATATATTGTCATGAACATTTGTAAATTTATGAAAGAAGTGTAAAGTAGCTAATTTTTTTAATATGTTCTGCCTTTAAAGAGTATTTTATTTTATTTTATTTTTAATTATTTACTCTGCTTGGTATAGATATTTTATATTTCTACCATGATAGTGATGCCTTAATCCATTCCACCCTCTCTCCTTCCCAACTTTCTCTCCATTGCCTACAGTTTAAGCAATTTCTTTTTAAGCTATATTGGAAGCCAAAATTTGTGATTCACTTCCATTTTCTACATTGGAAGCCAAACATATAACATGTTCCTTCTTTCTCTCATTTGATCTAAAGATGTCATCATCCATTTTCTTTTAGATAGTACATGAATCTCATTTTCTTGCTTCCTTGATAAATGATGTACCTTCTACTCTAATTTTTCACAATAACGATTGACCATGAAAGCGCCCTTAATCTTTCATAATTGTGTGTCATCTTCCAATTTTTAAAATTTTGGCACATAATGTCATGATCTTGAGGTACTAAGGCTGATTCTTGTTACCATCCAACACATATGTAGTTGTAACATACATGCAACACCCATAATCATCAATCTTCTAGTTCTCCCTCTACTCAATCTTATTTTACTTTCTAAAAGGTGATATTTCACTCCATTTAACTCCTATGACCAGCAAACTTTCCCTTCTCACCTTCTATGAAATTGTTAATAAACAAATCTCTAAACCACTTGGTTTTATTTCCATGTCATCAATAGATTTCATGTTCCCGACACCTCTAATATGGGATCTACGCATCTTCCCAATTCAATAATTTCATGCCTGAAATTCATTTAGGGTACAATTATGGCATAATATCATTTCAATGAAAGGTTACTTCTGTCACAAATACATAAATACATCAAACGAACACACAAAAATTTCACTAAATAATGTAATTTTAATCATAAAATTAAAGTATTCATAAATAGTTTTTTGTTGGGTTTCACCCTTCAACCCTAAAAACAAGGGGTGTTGCCCCATATAACTCTCGGCCAGCTTGGCATGAAGCTTCTGAAAAGAATCAAATCATAACGTTAATAATAGTTTAAGAGTGTCCTTAAAATAAATATTATATTTATAATCATTTGATGATGATCAGGGTTTTGGCTAAAGGTGTGACTTATCTAACTGATGTTCTTGATAAAGTTACGCAATTTGTTGATTATAAATGTACAAGGATTAAATTCTAAATAAAATAAATTCTTATATATTCAACATATTCTATGGATGATAGCACTGAATTGTAAATTTGTGATTTACAGTAGAGAAATTAACTTTTCAAATATTGGATTGTAGATAGATAGATAGATAGGTAGATAGATAGATTGTAGGTCATGTCAATCAGTTTATATGACAACTCCATGAAAAGGGAATCCCAGGCAAGGAAAAGATGACATGGGAAACTTTAATTTTCTGATTGACAACATGTCAAATAACACAGGGATCTTGAAAGAATAATTGCACCCCACTTTTTCTCTCACGTTTATAAAATATATAAAAAAAATCAGTTTGAATTGTTATTTTCATAACCAGTAGTTAAAAATTCTGTAACTGTATATTAAAAAATGTGTGGAGGAGAAAGAGATGATTATGGAGATAGAGTGCATGTGAATCATTTATTTGATCAAGGGCATCTCTCAAAGTAAAAAATTATTAAAGTTAAAATTGATCGGGCCATGGGGAGGAAAAAAGAAGTCTAAGAAATCTATGTCCAAGCCTTTGGTTCAAAAAAGAGAGAAAGATATCTGAGCCAATCAATACACTAATCCTACTTGAGATAATACTTTAATCGAACTCATTCAATGTAATTAATTATGAGGATTTGCCTTATAAAGAAATAGAAACCAAAATAAAATATATTATATAATACACTAATAATATAGGAGAAAAATTTTTGGTTAACCGAGAGTCTTAAATCTTAAAGATTTTCATTATATATCTATTTTTAGATAATATTCATACTTGTCAGTGTAGTATATTGTTCTTTACATGATGTCTCCGACCATTTAGTAAAAATCTTTCAAGATCTGTGGTGGATATGCAAACATCATAAAATATATAAAAAGAATTTTCTATCAGACCGCTGTCATCTTTCAATCGGTCTTCAGTCTACAATTGCTCCTAACATTCTTAAGTGAGAAGGATCAACAAAAGATGAGAAGCCTCTCAGGCCATTATTTGATACATGTTGGTAGCTCGGCCTATGCCTGCTAAGCAATGTATCAAAAGTATTTATTCCTATGCTGGAGAATAGAAAAACATCAATGAGAGTCGGATGGTAGTCGATCACTTGGAGTCAAAGCACCAATCCTTCTTCAGATTGATAAGAGTGATTCAACAGTATTTGCTAGTGCTCGTCGTCTCCCCCTCATCTTGCATGGGAATCCACTTGAGTGTGGATCTCTTTCACTTCTTTCAAAATAAGTGAGGAGGCAAATCACTTAGATCGTTCGCAAGTGCCTTCCCAATATGTGTGTCTCCTCTCGGCAGAAGGTCTCATGCTTGGATTCAGGTCCACTTGGACCAACTTGAGAAGGGCGGCTTACTTCATCCCTCTTAAGGAGGACGATGATAAAATGAGTGGCCGACTTGGGGTAGCAGGTGTTTCTTTTTGTCGTTCTACCGAAGCCTTAACTTCACACTAGCTTGATTTCCCCAAGCTCTTCATCCTCTCAACCTCTTGAAGCTGCACACCCGAGGAACCTATAACTGACAGAGAACTTTTAGTGGGTGTTGTAACAGTTTTCCTCTCAAAACGATTAGCTCACCAGTGGCAATCATTTGAAAAAAAAATAAAAGAATGAGACTTGTAATTAACCATTTTAACATCTTTCATATCTTCTGCATCACAAACCACGAGGGGTTCCATCAGCTCACCACTCTGGCAGTTTCGAGAAAGTTTGTTTCAACACAATCAGTTTCACATGCCTTCTACTTTGCTGTTCAGGTGGCAATTGAAGCCTCTTGTTTGGCTTCCTAAACATCCCAAGGGAGGAATCAGTTCGTCAACATCTCCAATAATACACGGAATGTCCAAAAGCCCCCCCACATGTTATCAACGATCGACATTCATACTAGATCAATTTAACAAAAACACCGACTAAGATTAGTTGACTAAACCTATCTTGCCGACCTGAATCCAATCAAGCTCAATCGACCGAGTAAGAGAGCAACCGAACGATATACTTATACATGTAAAAACCAAGACTATTTTGTACAACATCCATTAAAGTAGGAGAAATAAATGTAACATCATGGCTTGTACCCTTTCACTTAAAAATATGAAGATCATTTTAGGAATAAAATATAATTGATATGACGATTTACTATTCGTCTCTCTCTCTCCCTCTCTCTCTTCTACTTACACTCTTTTCTTGGGTGTTTTCGTGAAAAATTCTGGATTAAACAATAATTAACAAAAAAAAAATACTAAAAAATGTACCTTGAATCACGATTTTGACCTAGCATTGCAGTTGGAATAACTAATTGAAATGGATCCCATGTAACATATATTTTGGGTTTGATGGTTGAGCCTACCTCTCACCAATATGTATAACTACTATTTCTTAGAGCTTCTGGGTGAGTAGCTCATTTTATTTTGTTAGTTAGGATTGAATTTATATTTATGTTTTAAAATTGTTAAATTTTTATATTTTTATGTAAGATTTGCTCTGTATTTAGATGGCAATCATGAACAGTTAATTAAATATTTTTATTTCCTTCGGTTATGAAGAATATGCCTCCCTAAGTCATGCTTTATTGATCAGCAATCATTTCACATATTAGTTCAATTTCTTTATAATAAATTTTCCACACAAATAATTGAGTGTTCCTCTCCCTCTCCCCTTCTGTAATTATTTGAGGAATGAATTATGAAGTTGATATAGAAGAAATTATTTAAAGTATTAAAAATTTATTTGTTTATTAAAAAAAAAAATATCATAATTTTTTTGGCAGCCACATCACTAAGTCAAATTAAATTGTAAAATTGAACTTCCAATGATAATTTTTTCAAAAAATAGATAAAATATAATTTTATTAAACATAAAAAATAATTTTATTAAACACCTAAAAATATAAAGTGTCGCACTGCCATCGCACCGCTATGACCTCGTCGCCCCAAATGGAGATGAAGTGCATTTATTGTTCTAAATCAAATGGTTTTCTAGACAGAATTGTTGCTAATGCTAATGAAATTATTAATTTGAGTAATTGCAATCGAATACTTTAAAAGGGTAAAAAAAACAGAGTCTCAAAAGATGACAATCTTCAGTCCATTCAAGTATGAGGAGGCTTAACGAGAAGCACAGATAAATAATGGTTTTTATTTGAGGAATCTAAATACATGTGTATATGATTCGTAGGAATTTATACGTCTAATCAATACATGAATTTTAATATCTATTTCTATAATACATTTGGTGTCACAACCATATTAAAATATATACATGAATAATGTGTATTTCAGTTTAAAAATGTTAATATTAATGATATTTTTGAAGTGATTTAAGGATTTAGGTGTTATTTAAGTAAATATTATTGTTTTGATGTTAGATATGCAAATTCATAAAAATTGTGTGGTACATATGGAAATCTCTTTATTTATTTATTTG
>NEWO01000001.1:6019517-6057671 GCA_003013225.1 Phalaenopsis aphrodite
ATAAATAGGAGAATCATTTTATGAGAGGGCTGAACAAATCAGATTATTGTTCTTTAATATCTCTCTCTCTCTCTCTCTCTCTCTCTCTCTCATATTTTACACTATTTCTTGGGTGTGGTTCACGGACATATCAAATTTCAACAAAGACTGTTTCGTTAGAGAGAATCCAATTTAAAATTAATTGATTCCAATTAAAATTTGAATGCAAATTATTTACATAAATAAATATAAGTATTACATTCTATATTATATATAATTTTTATTTCGGAAAAAAATTGTTACAATACCTCAGTGAGAATCTTTTATATTTAAGTTACATAAAGATGTATAAACATCTAGTTTCAATAAATTTAAAGAAGACCACAAAATTTATTTAAAAATTTTAAAATGGAAAAAAAAAATATTCACTATATAAATATGATTATAGGAATATGTTATTTCTCTCATTGGAGAAGATGAGACAATAAAATATAAATTGCTAGCTTAATCTTCTATGAACGTGGATAAAACTATTAAAAAAACAAAGGTGGATGATAATAGCTATCAAGATAAGAATGCCAATTCGTTTGGTATCACTAATCTACCGGTCGTGATTGGGCAACTATAGTTAGGCAACAAATGTTTCCTAACCACCCTTATTTGTTAATGATAATAGAATCTATTGATTGACATTCACCCCCTCACTATCTTCACACATTATTTCATTATCATGTTCATACAAGACAAAACAAGCAATAACAATAAATTTTTATAATCTCATTTTTATATTAAATTACTTTAACTTGATTTTATTCAAAATTTGATGCCTTTTATAAAATTCTCTTATCTAAATTTACATGAATCTTTTGTGCAATGCTAAGAAAAAATCATCACTTTATTATCATAATTTTTTTAGCCTACAAAGATTTAATTCTATCAATGAGTAAAATTTTCTATATTTAATTAGTATTTTTAATGACTAATTATAATTATGCTCGCCAGCATGGACTGTCTCATTTTATCACTCATCAATATGATTATCACTATTTTAATCAAGGATAGTATACACTTGTCATAAAGGCCTCCTAAACTTGCCCTTAGAAGAGTATATTTATAGGTTGAGGAAGCAATCCCAAATCCATTAGCTCTTAGATAAAGTTGGATAATAGAGAGTATCATTACCTTGTGATGAAGTTTGGTCATCACAAAAGTGATAATTAGTCATAGGTGATTGATTTAAGGACACCCATGTAATGTCCCCTTGTTGTCATGTAATAATTCCTACTTCTCCATGAACTCGTTAGGATCTTCTACTAATCGTCAACTTTACTCTTGCTTCTCATATTGCTTAGCCAACCTAAAGTATTTTGACTATATTATTAAATTTGAACCAATTTCTCCTAATTAATACTCCCATTTTATATGAATTTAGATGTTTTATTTATGAGAATTTAAATTAACTTAATCCCCACTTTTCATTTTCAAGAGTCTTGGCCTTCAATTGATACAACTTTCCAACATTCCATTATGATGAGGTTCAAGTTATATTTTATCAACATTTATAATAGGTCATTTGAACCTTGCAAACACACTAACCACTACAATACTATCATACATATTTAATTAGTTGTAATACTCTCCTTTGTCAGGTCATCAATGCCATATTCTAGGTTTAGACCCCACTTAGCTTTGTTCTCTCTAATAAAAGTATTCACAGTTTTGCTAACCTCACTAAACTTCCATCGAGCATTTTCTTATAAATTGGAGGATAATCAAAGCTACCTTTTATCTTTTTAAGATTCTCCAAAATGAGATAGGGATCTTTAAGTTTGCTCCCAATGATTTTCTTAGAGACTTATTTAACTTTAAGACTAAATGGTAAATTATTGTGAGATATTTTTCTTAGAAGTTTTTTCTTTAGAACTCTATGCTTTTCACAAATAAAAAAATAACATTTAATATCTAGTTTGGGCAGAAGAAGTTTTATCAACTCTAAAAAAAACAAAGAATTTACAATAAAAAAATTAACCATCTTTCAACAGATAAAGCAAAAGTTATCAAGTGAAAGAGGTATTCTTTTCACCAAATTCAATTGTCTTAGCAACAATATAAGTCACCTAACTACAATCCTATTAAATATGTCAAGGGAAATTTTAGCAAAGATCAAAATATTGACTTTTTTTTGTGACTAAAGGCACTAAAAAAACTCAAATGAATTAGATAAGTTCCAAAATTATTACATCTTTTACCATTTAAAAAAGAATTTGACTAAAAATTATCGTTCCTATAAAGGAAGAGATTAAACATTTGATTCATTCAGCAAACTAATGTTTTCATTTACAAAAGTTATCAATAAGTCGCTTGCCTCATATTAATGATGAAGGCCCTTGATACAAAAAGTATTATCGCCTCAACAACATCTCTTACTAGATCACTCTTACACCTCTAAGAAAATTCTGAGAAAGAAATGTTTCATATCATGTAAGGGTTTTTATTTCTCCATCCAATGATAAATCAAATTCTCAATATCAAAATGGAAATTAGATTTCCCATTGGAAAAATAAATAAAAATTTTTACATCATATGAAATATTTTATTCTCATAATCTATTTAAGGATATTTAAGTAATCTAGTTAAAAGTTGTGGACATGAGGATAAATGAATTTATTATTAGCTTTTCACATGGAGACAAAATATGAAACAAATATATTTGTAAGAGGGTTGGTGTAGCTACAATGACATACACTATTAGAGAGATATGACTTCATCAATTATGAGTCAATGTTTGGTTATTTAATGATCTTCAAAAGAACTAACATTACTGAGATGTTAAATGATCTGACTTCGAGCCAAGATGTTGTAGGCTTCAAATAAATTAGATCCAAACTTTTGGCTGTGCCTCAACGTGTTTATTTCAATTATAGCTTCATGTGAGAGTAATACTTAGAATCAATTTTTGAGCGATTATCATTTTTCAAATTAAATCATATTCTAGAGTTGGCTCGTACCATAAGATTTAATAATTCTGGTTTTTAAGAATTTATTAAAACTCATTCAGACTAATCAAGTTTTCAACTAAACAACCCTTTAATCTAAAAGCAAAAATTTTGTGCCATACAACATTGCAGATCTTGCCACCATCTTATAAAATTTTTCTTTGACTGAGTAGTAATTTCTATCTCAAAATAGGTCGGATGTATTCCTCCCTTTCAACCAGCCAACTTGAAATCTACTAATCACATCTCCTTCTATATCACGTAAGCTTTGAACGAGAGACCTGACAAAATTCACACATTTTAATGATTTGATCACCCTTAGTAGCAACTCTGCCACTAGAGCTACAACTATTAAAATTACATTTTATGTATTCAGTTCTAGATCTACTCAAATGAAGTTCTTTAGACTCAAATATTGACCTCCATAACTTAAGTTTTGGGGTGATTACATACAGGACACCCAAAACATTGTTATTTCAAATCAAGCACCCTCTTTCATCCATTTTTCAAATTTTCACTCAAATATCAAAGGCTGTAATAAAACCCTACCCCATGTTTTTAATTTTTATGAAATACATAATGGTTTGATCATGGCATGTGTAAATGCATCACTTTTCCTAAACTTTTTCCCTAATCTTATCCACAAGAAGGATATCACAGGAGAAGAGCATACACCAAGATAAATCCTCCTGTAAATGTCCAGTAATAACATCCATAACTAAAGCAAAACAGTATGAACTTAAAGCCAATCCCTAATGTAATCCAACAAAAAATAGAAAAATAATTTGTCCTAGCTATTAAACCTTAAACTCTAAATGTGTGTTTTCAAAAATAATTGAAAATAAAAAGTAAATGAAGAGGAGTTACCTTGCTTGATATTTTTGGGCCTGAGAGGAGCGGAAGTAAAAGAAAAATAAGAGTTTCCGGTCACTATAAGTCGTGATCCCATCATTGCATTCCTAGCTAGCTTCAAACGATTGTGTCTCAAGGGTTCAGAGACAAAGGCGATGGTTTTTGGACAAATAAGAGAGAAGGTGGAGGGACATCAGGGAGAGGAGAGGGCTTCCGGGAGAGAGGAGAAGGCTTCGGGTAGAGAGGAGCGAGGGGAGAGCGGATTAGGGCAAGAGAGGGAGGGTCGCGATTTTGGCAGTATAATGAATTAATTTTGATGGCTTATACATGGCTTCAAATCTCTCGATTATTAAAACTATTATCGATGACAGTTCATGTCGCTTATCATATAAATGCGTCAGATAATACAAATTAGATGGCAGTTTGAAGATAACCGATGACAAATGGTCATTAGTTAATTTATGTTTCTAACTGTCGGCTTACTGCGTCAGTAATAATAAAAAATGTCAGCAAAAATATGGTTGGTAATAAGCGACAAAAATTTTGTATTTATGTCATCGCAAATAGCTCAAACATAAATTGTTGCTAGACCATCGATAATTTACATTATTACTAAAAGATAAAACCGTTGCTTACTAAAAAACATATCAGTTAGCACCCCGCCAGATGACCATCGGTTAATATGTGCATTTAACTGATGGCATAAGGCATCACTAATGATATTAAAGCCATCGTTTATTAGTTCTAAATTTTAAGATGAAAAGTTGTAAAATAAATTATACTATTACTCATCATCGTAGAATTGGATGAGAGAACCTAAAAGACACAAACAAAATTAATTTTATGAATAAAATCCAAGATTTCAAATTTTGGGATGCTCATGAAAAAGCAAATGCTATGTGGGATAAAGTAACAAATACTATTAAACAAGTAACAAAAGATGTACTTGGATAGTGAAATAGAAAAAATTCTATAAATAAAAATAGTTGGTGGTAAAATAATAATGTGCAAGAAAAGATAAAATAAAAGAAGTTATATTATAAAAAATTGGTTTAAATGTAAAAGCTTAAAGAACTAAGAAAAATATCAAATGACTTGTTGGGAGACAAAGAGAATAATTTGAGATGCAAAAAATTCTGCTTTTAGTGATCTTTATAATAGATTAAAAACTCAAGTAAAGTGTGTTAAATATGAAAATTTAAAAATGATTTTTCTTGGAAAAAGAAATTTAACATAGGCAGGTGAGTTATTTTGATAAACTTTTTAATGAAATTTCTGAAAATACGATTGATTTTAGTGATCTTAATATCATTAATAATAATAAAACGTTTCATTTTCACTGTTGCATTATTAAAAAAAAGCTGAGGCTTTAAAGAAAACCATCGATGGAAAGATTGTAGGACCTGATGATATCCCAATTGAAATGTGAAAATATTTAGAAGATTTGGTAATTTCTTGTTCTACTAAACTCTTCAATATTATTTTAAAAACTAAAAAGATACTTGAGGAGTAGAGGAATAGTATTTTGGTCCCTATTTTTAAGAAAAAAAAGGGGATGCACAAGAGTGTGCACATTATAGAAGAATTAAGTTGATGTGTCTTACTTTAAAATTATGGGAGAGGGCAATTGAACATAGCTTAAGACGTATTACAAAAATTTCTCATAATCAATTTGGATTTATGCCACGAATATCTACTATGGAAGCTATACATTTATTGAGAGGTTTGATGGAAAAGTTCAGAAATATTAAGCAGGATCTACATTTGATTTTTATTTATTTAGAAAAAGCTTACGATAAAGTTCCACGAGATATTCTATGGAGAGTTCTTGAGAAGAAATGTGTTGATATGACTTATATTCAAGTCATTAAAGATATGTGTAGTAGAGTTATTACTTGTGTTTAAACTGAAAAAAAATTGACAAAATTTTTTCCTATTTCTGTTGGATTACATCAGGGATTGGCTTTAAGCCCATATCTTTTTGCTTTTGTTATGAATGGTCTTATTGGACATTTACAGGAGAATGTAACTAGGTGTATGTTTTTTGTTGATGATATCCTTATCGTGGATAAGACGAGAGAAAAAACCCAGAAAAAAACTTGATTTGTGGAGGTCTACATTGGAGTCTAAAGGCCTTCATTTGAATATAACTAAAACTGAATACATGGAATGTAATTTGAGTAGTAGTAGCTCTAGTGATAGAAGTGTAATTTTGGGTGACCAAATTATTAAAAGGCGTGAACGATTTATATATCGCAGGTCTGTTTTTCAAAGCGATGGTGATATAGATGGGATGTTAATGGTAGAATTCAAGCTGGTTGGTTGAAGGAGGAATGCTTCGGGCATTTTATGTGATAGAAAAGTAACGCCTGCAATGAAAATTTTATAAGATGGTGGTGAGACCTCCAATGCTTTATGGAGCTAAATGTTGTCCTTTAAAAAAGAAGCATAATATTAAGTTAAGTGTTGCTGAGATGAGAATGATTAGGTGGATGAGTGGCTTTACACTTAGAGATAAAATGAGAAATGAATATGCAGTGATAGGGTTGGTGTAGCTCCTGTGACAGATAAAATTAGAGAAAGGCATCTTAGATTGTTTCGTCGCATTAAACATTGACTATATGGTGATCTGATTAGGAGAATAGATATTTTATATTCTACTTATGTTAAGAAAGGCAGAGGTAGACTCAAGAGACTTGGGCTTATTGTATAAAAAATGATCTTAATTTAAAAGAACTAAATGAAAATATGACACTAAATAGGATGCAATGGAGAAAAATGTTTCATGTTGTCGACCCCACGTACGGAGATTAAGGTTTTATTGTTGTTGTTGTTGTATGAGTGACAAGTGTGTCATATTGCTAAGCCGTCGCAAATAACTTAGATCATAAATCGTCAATAAACCATCAATAAATGTAATTTTTTTTTGCGAAGCGAAGATAGGACATCTGTTTTGTCATCGGTTTTAGCGTTCTTTCCTGTAGTGTGATGAATGTATCACTTTGTAATATTTTTAATTTTTTTCTAATTAAAGAGAGAGCATATCTTTGTGATTTCATCTACTATGGTGGATTATTTTTCCCAGACAACGTTCTATGATTTTTCCTTTTTTGAGATTTCATGTTTTTTTCTTGATGTGTGAAATCTCCATGTAAAGCTATGTTGTAATATTTTGAATTACTTTTAGAATTTTCTCGCATCAATAATGGTCATATATTTTTTGCCGTGCTACTCTCTAAGTTGATCATTCTCTTTTGACTAGCAAACTACAAAAGGTTTGGTCATTCTCTTGCGGCCAAATTCATCATTAATATTATCACTCTTATGATTACTTTTCTCTTTGACTTGATTAATTAAATTGCTACATTAATTACTTATTATCTTTTCATCATCTTTACCCCTGAATTCTAGTCATACACTAATTATCAACTTATTTTGATTTAGCCATTTTCATTTGACCAAGTTACTTCCTACTGCAATCATGTTTTATTATTTTAGCTAAAATTATCATTCTAAAAAGTAATAAATAGCTCATTTTTTTCTACATAAAAAAGAGCTTCAAGTTGGAGAAAGCTTAGATATTAGAGAAATTTCAAAACTATTTGATGAACATTGTCAATAAATATTATCACCTGATCATAGTTGTTTGATTATTGTCATTAAGCCACTCATTGATGCCTGAGCAACATTACTTGGCTTCATCCTTAACCACTATTACTCATTATCATTGCTCCACATTCATCATGTGATAAAACTATTACCAAATGTCAGCTTGTGATCCTTGTCGTCCAAAAATTATTATCTGATTATTGTCACTCAAAAAATTGACTAGATTGTCATCATTCATCAGTGTTGTTAACTTTTACCAAGTAACATTAGATCTCAACTTTGTCATCATTATCTTTCACTTTTTTTTTTAATATAATTTATCACATTCAATAGAAATCAAACTAGCAATCCAAACTTTGTAATCACATATCCACTTGAGTAGAATATAATTCTATAATTGTATTTACATAATTTTTCTATCAGAAGTTTTTCATATAAGGCCACAAAATGCAGCCAGGATGGAAGAATAATGGTTGGCATTTTGCTGCAATGCAACTCCTTTATTGGATTTTGTTTTTTTAAATATCAGAATATGTATAGTGTTAATCCAGTCTAATTTTCCGGGCAACGACAAAACTTAACAGTGAGTTTCCGAGCATTAATAAGATAACATTGCTTGTGGACTGCTCACAGCTGCCATCCAATCTCATTGGGTACTGGAATTTTGTCGGCATATAGAGGTATCGTAGTTCCCCAAAAAACAAAAGGACGATCAGCTGCCCATCAAGCCAATAAATCTGACTAAATAATGTTTTCTCTCTCCCATTCCCCCCAAAAAAAATATATATGTAGATATATATATCTTCTCTCTTTATATATATTAAATTTCTTAAAACACAAAATATAAGAACATTTAGATAGATAACTCCTAATTCATTTGTATTTACGTATGATCTTAATATTTTTACATTTATATCACCTAAAAGTTCATGTCACATAACAACATCATTTTAACTTGAATAAAATGAAATACACATAAGTGTTATGTATATAAATCTTCCTAAATTGTATCTATCTATCTATTAACCTATCAGCATGAATTTCAAACCATTCAAAGTGCACATACGACGACCCAACGACCTAGACATCCTACCACCTTACTGCTAACCACATGGTCAAGAATCGATCAACACGCCATGACGAAAGACTTGAGACCGAGTACTTCAGCCGACCAACACGTATTTTAGATAGCACAGTTTCCACTCAGCTGGTCGCGTCCAGCTGAATTCAAACAAAACGGTCATCTAATTACTGACATGTTAACCCAAATTATAAATACAAATATAGTAAGAAATTCATATGATTAATAAGTGTCCATTATCTTAAAGGTGATTTCTATAATCGTTTCCTCCTTTTCATAATTATACAAAATACTCTCCTATAAATAAGAAGAAAAAATATGAATAAATAGATCTCGACAGAGAATTCTAAACAGATTCTACTCTCTTCCCTCCTTCGTCCAACCCTAACTCTCGAGGAATTTCACAAAAGACAAATTAAGCTCCAACAATAATTAAATAGAAATATGAAGAATATGTTGCAGTTAGGATATCTTAACCTAAATATTTTTCTTCATTATATACCAAAATAAACAATTGCCGCACATACATAATGTATAAATATGAGTTTTAGGATCTAATGTATTTTTCTTCACCGGCTGGCTGTTATACTCCTTCCCATTGGAATTCTTCCCTCGTTGTGGTCAACAAGTTTTATCTCAAAATCGACAAGAATGACCACGACATGGGGATCGGGAAATCTCCCATCATTCGTCGGAATCCGCCAAGGACTTTTCGTCTTCCCAATTTGGAACCTGCAATTTCTCGAGAGTTTATATGGGAAGCACACAGTATACATTCAACAACAACGGCTCCATGATCTTCCTCGACCTCTCCTACAACGAATTAGACGACTCAAATTTGAAGGAAATCGACGAACTAAACTTCTCAACGCCACCAATGACTTCCACCAACATGTCCTCGTCCCGCTCAACCGGCTTCGGCGAGGTCCACTCTGCCCGGCTTAAAGACAACAGCTTTGTCGCCGTTAAGAAACTTATTTATATCATCGGGCAAGGAGAACACGAATCAAATTTTGTGTTATATGATCACATTAATTTTTATATATTTGAGGAATGTTTAAATAATTTCAAAAATTAATAAAAAATGACCAGCTCATTAATTAATCTGTATGATAAATCGGAATCAAAATGGTTGTCAAACTCTTAACTTCTAATTTCTATAAAGCAATATAAGCGTTTTATCTCTGATTGTATATGTGTGTATAAACACACACACAATGCTAAATCATGTTTAATGCAGCCTATGAACATAAAATATTGCACTTCCATGCCTTTAATAAATAGTTATACTTGTTAACAGTGTTTTACAGAATTAATTTAATTTAATTTTTATTGCGTGCTAGAAATATGTGGCAATATAATAAGAGATTAGCTTCTAAATTTTGTATGAAGTTGTGATACACATATAGAAGAAGAATTATTAGACGAGACACGAGTTTTCACATGAATAGTTTAAAATAGGAAAAAAAGTTATATGATCTTGTCCAATTGAAATGATTTCACTAGTGTGTGTATATATATATATATATATATATATATATATATATATATATATATATATATATATATAAACTTCTAATAAATGAGAAACATGAGGTTTCATTAAATTAGATATGTAGACTAAATTTTATTGAGGAAGTTAGATAATCATTAAGATATTGGAGTTGTCTTAAAAGAAATTATTGCATTGTTTTGGTTGTTCTTCTACATGGCGATGATTCGAGAGATGAAGAATTCTAGTAGAAACATCTTGAGAACGGCATGTTTTGACCAAAGAATTAAAATCGAGCTTGGCATGATAAGAAGTAGGATTGACAAACCTTAGAATTGGTGTATATTGACCTTATATGTAATGACATGTATTAGAGACATGCATTAACATTACATATGATAGCGTGCTTCGATGACTTACAATGATCATATAAGTGATGGAGGACAATGAAGTCATCGAATAAGGACAAAAGGTACTGGATTTTTTTTTATAATCGGGTAACCCTGGTCTAGCGACAAAGATAGGGTGATCATAATTAGACAAAAATGGTCAAATGATTGTAGAGGGAAATAATAATCATGATTATTTAGATGCGCGACGATGTCCAAATGGTAAGCCATCATAAATAGTTTCTTGACGGTATTTAGGCTGTCAAAATGATTTTTCTACCAAGGGAATTCTAGTGGTGTTTAACCGAAAAGAAAAAAAAAATTATCAAAATCTATTTGTTGATGGAAAACTTTATTTTTCCAACAAATTTGTGTACAAAAGTTATCTATTATTCTGTAGTGTACGATAGCGATCAAATGGGCATGGTGGGAAGATAATGATCACATGGATGGTCAGATGACAATATCATGCAACATAGTTCAAATGATTGTAGACAAAGGAAAACGATTGTGTGGTCATAATTGGACAACAAAAGTTGATTGTTCATAGTCATGAGATGTTTTGGTTGGGCGACTATAATTTGATGATGGTTCTCAAATAATCATATTCATGTAACGATTGGTGAGCGCTAGCATCGATCAAGTTGTGGCAATATGATAATGTTGGTTTGTGTGGTTGTTTTATGGTGGTGGACTAATGATGCTAATTTTCTGATGATTTAGATGATGACAATCATTTGACTGTAGTTAGGAGACAATGCTCCCGCGGATAATCCTATGGCTATGGTCATGTGAAAGAGATCAAAAGGATGCAGTCAGAGGACAAAAAATTTATTGTTATAGTTAGGCGATGAAGAATGCATGTTTGTAGTCATGGGACCCATGTTGGTCGATAATAGTTGGACAACAGTGATCAAATATTTGTAGTCGGGCAATGATTGTCGAGCGTTGACATTGGTCATGTTATGACATATTGATAATATTGCTTTGTGTGGATTTTTTGATGTTGGTGGATTGGTGATGGTAATTTGATAATAATAATTTTTTGATGGCAGTAATTATAACTTGGCTATCACAAATAGGCGATAACAATTTCATAATGGCAGTTTAGCGGCAATAATCAAATATTGGTGGATAAGTTGTCTCAATTTGATGATAATGTTTGAGCAATAAGTGACAACAATTTGACTATTATGGTTCAACAACTGTGGATTGTGATAGTAGTCTAGTTAGTATAGCGGGGAAATGGAAATTATACAAATATAGATAAGCAAACAATCTTGTGTGATTGTAGTCGAGGGATGATGGTCAAATAACCATATTTGGGTGACAATAATCAAACATTTGTGTTGGTTAGGCGGTAATTATTCAACAAGGTTGGTCTAGTTACAATAGTTCAATGATGGTTTGAGATTCGTGGATGAGTGATGAACATTTTAAGATGAAGGTGCGGTTGTGACAATTAAATAATGATGGATGAGTGCAGTGGTCTAATAATGATGGACTGCAGAGAATGGTTTGTTAGTGTGGTTCAAGCAATGATGGTCTAATGATGGTGATCAGCCAATGGGCATGAACATATAGCTGGTGGTGCTTATGTAGCAAAAATTGGATTATAGTAATCAAATAGAGTTCAAGTATCTTCCAAACTTATTAGCACCATCAAATGTTTAGTATCATTATAGATTTAGCCTTCCAACCCCACTCCATGTAGAAAACAAGGATTTATTTATAAATTTTGAAAGTGTCTTTCTCCATCAAATATCACTAAGATCCTTAACACTATCGAAAACCTTATACTAATTGTCTTGTTTACGAGATATTTGTGTGAGATCAAATGTAAATTTTTTTTTGGAATAATCAAATTTAATCATATCATAATCCCCTTTAAATCATTTGGGATTAAAATCTCTCAATTTGCAATGCGTATTGCAGATTAGATCAGATTACACAACTCTTTACTCAAATGCATACTCACTTGATTTGAAGTCACAAAAATTAGACTTCATAATTTTGCGCTATTATATGCGAAATATGATTAGAAGAAGACAACTACAGAATTTTATACTAACCCTTACATAATCGATATAAGTACATAAAATTATGCACGCAAGAATAATTGACATCCGAACTTATTTGAATGCGATTATTACCGCTAATTTCAGAGAACATGAAACCTATTTTTCCTTGATATCACATCGCCGAACAAAGACAAATTGTTTTAAATTTATAAATCAGTAATACTTTATTGCTATTTATAAAGGCTTTTTACAGACACACTACTCCAAATATTTCTATTTACATATCTCACCATCCTATACTTTCAATCTAGAAAACAGAGAATTATTGTTTACTGCCAAATCCACCGCCGCCACCCACTCGATCCCTTCCCTCCAAACATGTAAAAGCCCCCACACGGCGCAAACGAAAGGAGAGAAAAGATAACACAGGAGATATGATTCCTCTTCGGCTTCCCATCCTCGTAGCAGCTACTGCTCTGCTCTCCCTCCATTTATCCCCCCTAGCTTCTTCCCTAAACCAGGAAGGCCTCTACCTCCTTGAAGCCAAGCGCGGCCTCTCCGATCCCGACAACACTCTCGCTAACTGGAACTCCCGCGACGCCACTCCTTGTAACTGGACCGGAATACTCTGCTCCTCTTCTTCAGTCACTTCCCTCAATCTCGCTAACCTCAACCTCGCCGGCCCATTCCCCTCCTCTCTCTGCAGCCTCCCCAATCTTTCTGTCATCTCGCTTTCCCTAAACTACATTAACTCCTCTCTTCCCTCCTCCTCTCTCCTACCCTGTACTTCGCTTACACACCTCGACCTTTCCCAAAACCTTCTCGTCGGCGTTCTTCCAGACTCGTTACCTTCCCTTCCCTCGCTGCTCTACCTCGACCTTTCTGGAAATAACTTTTCCGGCGCCATTCCTTCTTCATTCTCCTTGTTTCCATCTCTTCAAGTTCTCTCCTTGACCGGAAATCTCCTCAATGCCACCATTCCTTCTCTTCTCGGCAACCTGTTATCTCTTCGTCAGCTTAATCTGTCTTACAACCCGTTCGCCGCCGGTGTTATACCTTCTTCATTTTCTAATCTCACCAACCTCGAAAAGCTCTGGCTTGCCGGCTGCAACCTCGTCGGTAACATCCCTCCTGGTCTGGGCGGGCTCTCCAAGCTCACAAACTTCGATCTTTCCAACAACTTCCTCACCGATGTCATTCCTGAATCACTCTCCGGCCTCGCCTCAGTTGTTCAAATCGAGCTTTATAACAACTCTCTTACTGGTCATCTACCTGTTGGACTCTCCAACCTCACTAATCTTCGCCGAATGGACGCCTCCATGAACCATCTCTCCGGTTCGATTCCGGATGATATTTTCTTCATCCCCAATTTGGAAAATCTCCACCTTTATCAAAACCAGCTGACCGGCTCGATTCCCCCCACCGCCGCGTTGGCGTCGAAGCTCTACGAGCTCCGGCTTTTTGAGAACCAGCTTTCAGGTGCTCTTCCAGCCAGTCTCGGGGCGCATTCCCCGCTCATGTTTGTAGACCTATCCGAAAACCAGCTCACCGGCGATATTCCCAGAGGTATCTGTGAAGGTGGTGTGCTGCAGGAGCTTCTTTTAATAGATAACGACTTCACCGGAAGCCTCCCTGCAGACCTCGGCCGTTGCCGGAATCTCAACCGCGTGCGGCTTAGCAACAACCGGCTATCCGGTGATGTGCCATCCGGGATGTGGGGACTGCCACATATCTGGATTCTCGAGCTCAGTAACAACTCTTTCACCGGAGGAATCACCCCTGAGATCGCCGGCGCCGCCAATCTCTCTAAGTTGCTCATCGACAGAAACCATTTCACCGGAAACATTCCCGCAGAGATTGGCTCACTCTTCAAGCTCTATGAATTCTCAGCCGGCGACAATCGGCTCACTGGCTCCTTGCCTGAATCTCTTGGAAAGCTGACTGAGCTGGGTCAGCTCGACCTACACAACAACTTGCTCTCTGGCGAGCTTGTTAGCGCAATCCAATCTTCGACCAAGCTCACTCTTTTAAATCTCGCAAACAACGAGTTCACAGGCAGAATTCCGCCGGAGCTCGGAAACCTGCCGGTGCTAAACTACCTCGACTTGTCCGGAAACAGCCTCACCGGAGGAATCCCATTCCAATTACAAAACTTAAAACTGAATCAATTCAATTTATCTGACAACCAGCTCTCTGGTTCCATTCCTCCCCTCTTCCACAACGAAGCTTACAAGACTAGCTTTTTAGGTAACCCCGGCTTGTGCTGGGATCAATCTAGTCTCTGTGCAAGCTCTAACAACAGCAGTCAGAACCGAACCAAGTATTTGTGGCTTCTTCGTTCAATCTTTATTCTCATGGCTATAGTATTAATCGCCGGAATTGCTCTCTTTTACTGCAAATACAGACAGATCAAGAAGGCAAACAAGGGGCAGGAGAAATCCAGCAAGTGGATTCTCACTTCATTCCACAAGCTAGGATTCAGCGAGTATGAGATACTTGATTCCTTGGACGAAGATAATGTGATCGGAAGCGGAGCTTCCGGTAAAGTCTACAAGGTAGTGCTTAGCAACGGTGAGGCCGTGGCTGTGAAAAAACTGTTTAGAAATACAAAGATGAATGGTGGAAGTCATGACCAAGCTTCGGACGATGCTTTTGAAGCAGAAGTAGCGACTTTGGGAAAGATAAGACATAAGAATATTGTTAAGCTTTGGTGCTGTTGTGCTCATAAGGATTGCAAGCTACTTGTTTACGAGTTCATGACGAATGGGAGCTTGGGAGATTTGTTACATGGTAATAAAGCGAGTGTTTTGGATTGGCCGACGAGGTATAAGATTGCTGTGGATGCGGCAGAGGGGCTCTGTTATCTTCACCATGACTGCGTTCCTGCGATTGTTCATAGAGATGTGAAATCCAACAATATTCTTTTAGATGCGGGGCTTGGGGCTAAAGTTGCAGACTTTGGGGTTGCCAAAGTGGTGGAAGGGGTGGAGAAAGGCCCCAGATCTATGTCTGTTATTGCTGGTTCGTGCGGATACATTGCTCCAGGTATTTTGATTTTATCAAATTGTTTTGTAGCTATTTCATCTTGTTTTAGTTTTAATAGTTTCTTCAGACATGCTCAAATAATTATTCTTGTTATCTCGTTGGTTTTTGAGAATTGCTTAGAGTGAAAGTGGCTATACTTTAAATTATGCTCATGTGTAGGTAAGATGTCGTTTTTTTTTAAAAAGGTATGATTTTTACTTTTTTTTTTCTATTTGAGAAATTTTAAAAAGTCTGAAACTTTAGGGCTCATGCCTGATAATCAAAGATCAAATGATTTATCATTGATCAATTTATTCTTGTTAGTTTGGCTGAATTTGGTAGACCGTGTCGTCCAAAACATGGACAATAAGAATATTGTGGATAACAACAATTAGGTCGACTCATGTGGCCTCATCTATTGGGCGAGCACTTGCTGTAAATATGCACGTGTGTCATGCATCACTCGGCTGATGCATACCATCCAATTCTTGGGAATTTACATATCTAACACCCAAACTTAATTTTTACATTTTTCGTATCACATGAAAATACCCCCTTTTTTATTTTTAAAAAGTGAAATACACCTTTAGATTTCTACATAATTTCTTTACTTTGGAAATATTCCCACTCGCTCTTGCAAGCTATGCTATGCTGTTTTACTATAAGTGGACTTGGTGAGTTCTTGTGCTTCCAGTCCTTGTTATATATAGACTGTAGTTTTCCTCTCCATGGCCTGCAACTCAAGGTTTTGGTTCACCATAATGGCTTTGCTGTACTGACTGTGACTGCACATATCTACCTTTTTTTTTCATAAGCTGCACTTTCTATCTCAAAATCTGCATCATGGAAAGCGATTTTTTGCACTAAAAGTTAAAGTTAAAACCAGGCTTCTTTTTTAATTGGATTTATACTTTTCCATTTGGTTACACAACTTTATCAAAGTTGCTGATGAGATGGTGGCCAATGGCATGTTGGCCCAGTTGTAATGTCCCATGCTCTAAGCTCACCGTCCCCATCAAAAAAAATTTTATAGAAGCTGCTTTAAATGATGTCTCATGAGCACATGCTATGTTTTTTCAACATTCATATTAATTCTAAGCCTCTAATAGGGGTGTCAAAATAGCTTCATGATCATTTACTAAATGCGTCGAATTTGTCCGTTTGATTGTTAGGAATAACAAATATATGTATACTTGAAGTGCATTAATCAATCAAGAAAAATATTAGACAATTACATTGGCAATAAAAAAAATATTGAGTAATTAGTGTGAAAAAATATTAATGATGAAATGAGAATTGAGTTATGCTATGCTGACCTACTCTCAATCTGGAAAAAGTCATTAAGAGTCCAAATTAAGGGCAAGACGAATCATAATGGAAATGTACATTACATTGATTAGCACAAATTAAACACATTTGACAGAGATTAATCTGTATTTTAAACTCTTTCAGCTCATTCCAATCCGGAATTCTGTATTTAGGCTTTCAGATAAATAGTGTCTAACAAAGCTAATATCTCTAATATCTGCTGCAGAATACGCATATACTCTACGAGTGAACGAGAAGAGCGACATATACAGCTTCGGAGTCGTCATCCTCGAGCTAGTTACAGGAAAGCTTCCTGTAGATCCAGAGTTCGGAGAAAAGGATTTGGTGAAGTGGGTGTGCAGCACAGTGCAGCAGAAAGGAGAAGATCACGTGATTGATTCAAAGCTGGATCTTTGCTACAAGGCAGAGATAACCAAAGTCCTTCACATCGGTCTGCTCTGTACCAGTTCTCTTCCCATTAACCGCCCCACCATGAGAAGGGTAGTCAAGATGCTTTATGAAGTGGGCTATGAGCAGAAGCCGAAGCCATTCCCCAAGGACGGGAAGCTCTCTCCTTACTACTATGAAGATGATCAGAGCGTCACCTCTGCATCAGTGGGAGATGACGAGACGAAAAATTTAGAGAGGTGCTGTTCTCTCCAAATAGATCCACAGATCATAGTTTAGAAAGCAGCAAATAGAGTATTTCATCCACAAATTTTTTTTTTTAGAATTTAAATACTGTAAATGGATGAAATATTTTGTTTTTGGAATGGGAGAGAATGGAACAAGGTCATGGGAAGCTGTCAGTGCTGTTGCCTTCTCATTTCTTTTTTGTTAAACAAGGTTTTTGAATGCTTTAGTTTGTATTTAGCTTTCAGTTTTGCGACTATCTAGTCCAGTGTAATTTATTGTTGGTTTCTGGAAGTCAATGGTGCTAGTGCTTTGTAAAATTCTGCATTAATGTTAGATTTTTATTTATTGGATGTAATGATGCATGACTGTTTCCATCTCTTACTGTCGTATGACTGATGGCAATGGGCCCTTGTAAAAAAAAAAATTAATTTTGAAAGCGAGAGGAAGGAAAGAAGAAAGAAAACTGATTTTGATAATAATTGAATGATTTATTTTTATTTTTTTTGAAGTTATGATGTTGATAGGCTATGTAAGTTATTTAATTTTGTTGTGTAATATACTTCAAATTATTTGATTATGTACATTTATGAAATATTTATGCAATTATTATGGCTTATCTTACTTAGGTTAGTCGTGAAACATGGGTGTGGTTGTCTTGTTGCTTTGTGCGAATGATTGAAATTTCAAAGAGGAGCCAACAGTAGATGCCCGGCTGGATTGTAGCTTAGAAGAAATTAAAAAAGACAAAGGGCAATTTTACTTTTGATATTTATATTTCAAATATTTGGTTGTACTCAAAGTTATATATGGAAGGGGTATTTCACTCGAAAAAGTTAGTAAATATGGTTGATGGAAAGTTGAACTGGAAATTCAAACGTAAATATAGAAGAAATAATACTCGCAAGGGTTGTCATCATCAAAATTTGTAATTTATAATAATTCTCAAGGCATTTGACATGAATCTCGTGTCTTTTTCTTGTAAAAATATTTAAAATCATTAAAAATCATTTTGAAGTTTAGTTTTTGCAAATTTAAGTTAAACTGACCAAATCGACAAGACGAACTCAATGATACAAAATTTGATTTAATTCAAAGCAAATCAAGCCCAGATGAATCCACTTAAACCATTTTTGGAGATCCATGGTGATTAATTAGAGAGTCAAATGAACTCTAATTAGACGTGCAAAAAGTCAAATCGAATATCTCAGCAAGAGGAATCCTACGAGCCCATGATCACCTAATTTTGAGGTTATTAAGGTCACCGTTTCATCAAAAAAATCAATGATCTAAGGGAATCAACTTATGCCATTCGATCATATGGATATGGTGGTTATTTGCCAAAGAGTGAAAATGTCCTTTTTTAGGGACTATAAAGAGATGGTTTTCTTTACTTGGAAGAAGAAGGAAAAACAAGAAAGAAACAATTTATATTGTTGTTATGGACTAAAGACCCGATAACAACTCTCGACCTCTCTTGTTATCAAACGTGGTGTGCTGACCTCCCTAGATCAACGATGGCGAGCCTCAATCATAGTCGGTCGCCCCCTGCTACGGAATAACAAAACACATTACAAAGTAACGGGGACACTATTAAGTGTAAAATCTCCCACATATGACGAAGTACTATATTCTCAATATTGTGCAACAATGCATCCTAAATACAATGAATCGAAGACCCGTCGTAATCTTCCTTTAACAACTCTTTCATACATTGTATAATAAATCTTTCTGTATACAAACATTGTACTTAGAGAATCCTTGTAACCAGTTCTCAGCTGTGTAAAAATTGTTTATTTTTGTACTTGTAAATTTATAATAAATCGTTTCAATTGGGCTAGATTCAACAGTTTTCTATGACAGTTAGAGGTCTAACTGTAATATAGAAACAATATTTTCTTATAATAAATGAGAGAAGCTTAGGAAAATTATTGTCCCTAATTGTCAACATTATTAGAGTCGTCGAATTTGATTTGATTTGCATAGGATCAATTTAATGGAGGTTTTTTATCACTTGTTCAAACTCAAAGTTAAATATAGATTTTAATTTTTTTTCAAAAATTAGGATTAGAAACTTTAAAATCTCTAAAATTTTAATCTTCAAGTTAGACTCAAAACCAGTAGATTAGAAAGTTCCCACATTTTGGGAGTTCACTTATTTCTCTTAAGATCGATGCACAAACTCATTTTCGTATACTATTTGGTTGATATGCATAATTACATGTATCACCGGTGCTTCATATCATTTTGGTCACATCAAGTTTTTATTGTCATTGCTGGGAAATGACACTGAATTTCTAATTTTTATGAAGATTTTAGTTTAATCCTTTGGTTTTAGACTTAAAAATTAATGTCATATTTTTTGTAGCTTATTTGATAATACTTTGTGTTAGAAAATTTTTAAAAAAGTAATTTGTTGTTCTTGTTTTTACTTTCTGCATATACTTATGTTTAATACATTTTCTATGAATTCTACTTGTGGATTGTTGTTTCGGCTAGTTTATGATCTCTTACTTGTTTGTTCTAAGTTTATATGTGTTGGACTGGAATAACTGAACAAGTTCCTTACAACCTTGATTTAGAGAGAATCGTTAAAAAAATAAAAAAAATTTAAAAAAACTAAAAAAGAATATAGGAGAAATGAAAATCCTGCCCCTGGAAAAACACCTCAAACCTCTTGGAGAGTATGTCAATCATTCGGTAAAAGAAATCCATTTGAGAATTAACAACCTTACCGTAGAAGCTAGTCCATTTGAATTGAAACCAGCTATCATTCAGATAGTGCAAAAAAATCCTTTTGGGAGCTTATCCACATATGACCTTAATCTTCACTTAGCTAGTTTCCTTGAAATATGTGCCACATTTATGTATAATAGTATTTCTTATGATTTGTATAGACTAGGTCTTTCCCTTTATCAGTTAGGAATATGTCCAAAATGTGGCTAAAGGATCACATACCACATAAATTAACTTAGTCCTAAAATTCCTTGCTAAACATTCACCTCCATCCAAGATAGCAAAACTTAATAATGATGTCCATATCATTTACCCAATTAGATGGAGAATTAATCTATAAAGCTTGGGAGACATTTAAGAAGCTACTTATGAAGTATCCACTTCATGCATACCTTTTATAATGATTTTTTGTTTTTGTTGAGGTCAATAATAGATGTTGCAGCTAGGGGGCCACTTATGTCAAGCTATTTAAGAAGGCATATTCATTAATCGTGGAGATGATTATGAGTTTTCAATATTCTTTAGATTGAGTCAGTCCTAGAAAGATAGCAGTGTACGTGTTGCAGAAGTGTTAATTTTCATAACCTCACAAATTATCTCTATATCTAAAAAAATTAGATAACCTACGCCTTAATTCATAGCAAGGACACTACCTAATATTGAGAAAGCTTACATATCAAAAGAAGATTCTTGTATTAATTCTTTGGAAACCTTTAATGTCATAGAAGTTAGGTTCAATAACTCTTATTTAACACATACAGCATAGGTTGAAAAAAT
Source organism: Phalaenopsis aphrodite (assembly GCA_003013225.1). NCBI lineage: Eukaryota > Viridiplantae > Streptophyta > Magnoliopsida > Asparagales > Orchidaceae > Phalaenopsis > Phalaenopsis aphrodite. The sequence continues at coordinate 6,040,415 of NEWO01000001.1, forward strand.
CATCTAAACTTTAATTGAAATAAGAATAACCAAGGGGTGGAAAACTAGCAATGGACTATTAACCAACCCAACTCTAAAGGTAAGTAGAATAACCAGAGTAGTGACATCCAAATACTTATCTACTCTATTTGATTTACTTATAATATCTGATTTAAGGAAATAATATATCTTTGGAAATGGTAGTACTAAACATGAAACATCAATAATAAAGTCATGATGAAGCTATTAGAAACATAAAAACAAAGCTTGGAAAATAGCTAACTCATTGAGAAAAAGACTACAATAGACATTACCGAATAAGCTAGAGGTGAATCCAAAGGACCAGAATGTGGAGCACTGCAATGCAATAGGACATATGAGTGGGAAGTTTCAGTAGCCTATTGTGCAGAAATGTAAAATGATGTGAAACGATAATGAATTACATAAGTATCCAAGTAGTATACGAACCTAACTTCGTGTATCGATCCCACATACAATGAGTGAATTTCCAACTATGAAAAGTAGCTGGCCAACTGGTTTTGAATTTATCTTGAAGGTTCGATCATTAGTTGTTTTTGAAAGTTTCTAACTTAATTTTAGCAAGCCTAAAATCCTAGTTTAACAATGAGAAGTAATTCTAGCAAGAGAAGTATCTCTCCTAATTTGGATCTTAGAAACCTAAGGTTTACAAAGTGAGAATTAAAATGGTAACTACCAAAAATAATTCTCTTCCTTAGCCCCTTCCATGAAGGTGTCTTAGCCTCTTCAGTGACTGGGAATAAGGAAGCTAGAGTCACTAACTAGTTTAGCTTTCTAAATTCAGTGAAATCCCCAATGAATGAGTATTTCTCTAAAAGATAGAACTAAACTAAGTGTAATATCCCTATTCTCCTGGTTAATGTACTTTATCTTAGTTGTTCCACTATGGATTCTCCCGAATCTCAATGAACACAATGTGTTTTAACTATCTAACTGGGCAGGTTGAAAGTAAATGATGGGTTGAAGGAAAAACTTTCACCATTACATTAGTTTAAGTAAGTCACTTGATAATATCACAAACCCTAGGATTTCTACTCATTAAATCAAGGAAGAAAAGAAAATTTGTGACTATTCATACTCTAAAGCAACAACATATATATATATATATATATATATATATATATATATATATATATATATATATATATATATATATATATATATATATATATATATATGTATATATATATATAAATATATTATTCAAAAAAATAAATGCATAGTAAGTTTAAAGAATAAAAACTCAAATTAAACCCTTAACGTGATACAATTTTGTGTTCTCTGCACCTTACCCTTATGATCACTCATTTGCTCGAAGAATCCTCTCTCCCTCATAGAAATAGCGTTCTCACACTCTCTTTTACAGAATCATTCACTCATAGAGACTCACACACCAAAACCAGATAAGATTGTGATACTTTAAATTGTCAAGAGATCTTGCATTTTGTAGAGTAGGAAGGCCACACATGTAGAAAAAATTCTAACTCTCCCAAGTCAGTTTGTTGGCATTGGGGTTTTTACTTGGAGCCCCAAAGTGTTGCTCCCATGGTAAGAATAAATTCTATTTTCAGTAGATGGCAATTTGACACTGCTTAAAGTTGGGCCCGAATGTTGAAGGAGATGCTTATGCGCCCCATACTCGGTGGCAAAGGGTCAAGTCTGATTATGAAGGGTGTGTCTGGGTGCTCCAGACCATACACAAAGGCACCGGGTTCTCGATTACTTGCGCATGTCTAGGCTCATGGGTGGTGCATAGGAGCCCAAAAGTTGGCATCTAGGTGCCACTCAAGGCTATTTTAGCTTGGTTTTGGGTGGCTTTAATTTGATATTTGTCCGAAGCAACCTCCTTCTACTTCGTTCCAATAGTTGTTAAGGCCACTTGAAGGCATTCATAAGTACTTGTATCCCACAATTTGCACAAAAATAACTATAAAAACATAGGTATGAACAAATAGTAGAGAAATTTACTTGAAAATATAGAGAATTTTTATCACATAGTTCACACATTTCAGTAGTTAGGGTTGGCTTTGGCGAAACTACGACAGTGTGGTATAGTTATGTTATCCCTGCAGGCTTTCACACATGACACATGCAGATAATAGAAAACCTTTGCTCCAATACTTCAAAAAAAAACACGCAACTTCTCTAGGACACACGAAGGTAAGTGAGGGAGACTTTGACGCTCCCAAGAAGAACTCCAACACTGTCAAAATGATTTAGGGAGTTACAAAAGTCTTTGTCATCATGGTAATTTGTGGCTACAAAAGAATTGATTTTGAATAAATTGAGGTTTTTCCTCCACTTTTTCTTGAAATGTTTGACCCCTTGAAGTGACTTCGAGGTGAAGAAGACAGACACCACGATGGAGTGTCAGAAAACACTTGTAGTTGTCAACACATTTCAGTGAAGGGATCCGTAGAAGAAAGTGTGAGTTTGTGTATGTGCTAGACAATTATAGTTGGGTGATGGTGGTTGTGCAATGGTAGTTAGCAGATGATGGTTACACAATAGAGATTTTATGATTGTATATTTTCATTGCTTATCAAGAAACTATAGCAAGACAGTGGTGGTCAAATGACTACAATTATGGGATAGTGGATAGGGACAATGGTTGGTCAGTGGTGGTTAGTGATATAATGAGGTAATAGTGGTCGAACAACAGTTGTTGGGTGCAACTGAAGAAAGATAATGGAGATTGGACAAATGTAATCAAGCAATGAAGGTTGGGTTATAGTCGTGCGATGATCTTGTTAAGATGGTGATGATCTAACGATGACAATTAAACAATGACAATCCAATGTAGCAGTTTGGCAACTATGAATATCGATGATGATCCCAACCTGATGGTCGAGCGATGGGGTGTTCAGGCGACAATGATCCAATGTTAGTGTTTGAGTGGCGATAGTCGGGAAATGAAAATGACAATAGCTGGTTGGTGATTTTTCAACACCAATGGTCGGGTGATGATGGTCTTATGATGGTAGTTGGGCGATGATCTGACGATAATGGCACAATAAAGCCTAAAGTTCCTCTAGACTTGTAAGGTCTCTCTAATCTTTAATTTCGGTCTCCTTGCATGTGAAGAGTGGATGTTTACTTATATATTTGAGTGTGTATTTTTCCATCAATATTAACAAAATTCATAACATTCCATCAGACCTCTATATCCTATAGGGTTTTCTTACTACTTTAATAATTTCAAAATTAAACAATCTTCCGGTTGTTAGATTTTTCTCATCCAGACGCTCGACATGATTATAAATAAATTAGATTTGGAGATCATTCGGTGTTCTAGTCAATGCATAAAAGTTCTAAATTATCATTCTAGTACTTGATTTGGGCTCATTTAAATTCAATTTGGGTTTGTTTTAATTTCATTAGGTTCCCATCGAAAAGTTCAGCTTGACTGTAGATTCGCTAAAATCGTATTATCTGGTTCAGATTTTTTATATAAAATACAATAACTAAGATTTATATTAGTCAATTTTATTTGTTTTTTTAAATGATAAATATTTAAATTTAAAAGTATTTAATTAGAGCATGTGAGGTGTATCCAAGGCGGTGAATCATTTCAATCTTTTATTGAGAAATTTAAAGCAAGCATTTAATATGGCCCAAGGAAATCGTGGCTTTCGCAGGCGCTAACTAATTAAGAAGGCCAGCATTAGCTCGCATTAGTAGTTGGCAATCGTTCGTTACTAATTTAATTCATGTCGAAATGTATTCGATTCTTCTGGGGCCATTCCATTGCATACATACCACACAACTCTCATGTATTTAGATTTCTATCATCTAAACTTTCATAGTTATATTCATAATACTTTCATTCTTTGTAGTATATAAAAATGTCATTATTATTGCTTTTTGAAGTAAAATGCATATAGTTAAGGTAAGAAAAATGTGTTATAAAAATAAATATGAGAGTTCAGATGCTAGATATGTAAATTTACCTATTATTTATTACAATATTTACAAAATTTTTGCCCTTAGAACAAAGATAAAATATTTAGATTTACTTGTGTAATGAAAGTAAGAGAAAGCTGGCCGTCGTCAACCACCGCCGACCGTCGTCGACCTCCGCCAACTGTCCTTGACCACCACTAACCACTATCGATCACCACCAACCAGACGCCGTCAGTCGACGTTGTAATCTGAAAAATATAGCTAATATTTCCAATTTGTGGGACAAAGTGATTTCTTTAATAATCAATCAATAGTGGATTTTCGCAACTGAGACAGACTCCATGGTTTTTTTTTCACGAGTTTTCCATGTAAAAACTTCTGGTGTTATCACAGATTAATTCTCTTTCATCTGAATATGTGTTGAATCCTCGTGCAACGCTAAGACGATAATTCATCACTCTACCGCCTTGAATTTTCTAGCACGCATCATATATATATATATATATATATATATATATATATATATATATATATATATATATATATATATATATATATATATATATATATATATATAGTGTATGATTAAGGAAATATTATTTTAATTTCCAAGCCAAATTGAAAATATTGATGAGCAAAGCCCAAAAAACTAAGGAAATAAAAGCAACCGCAGAAATCTTTATTTGATGCTTAACTAACAGTGATCTGCATGATATGTTATTATTTATTGCAGGCTGTGCTGGAGAGAAGTGGTTGAGGATGCATCATTCAATAATGTCATATTAATTTTGTATTGTACGATTTTAAATCATGCTTTAAATGTGTAAAATTAATGATCACATCTGCATGTCTCATTTGGGTTGATTATATATCGATTAAAAAGCATATTTTGATAAAATAACTGACTATGGGTATGTTTGGTATAACTTTATTCCTATTTTTTTGCTTTTTGGGTGGTCATCATATCTTCATTTGATACTATTTTCTTGGATAATTTATATTGAGACCTTATTTTTTTACAATCAAATTTTATAAATTGTCAAAATTATTTAAAAAAAGTATTTATAGTAATGATAGTAGCTTTTAAAACTTTTGGTTTCCCTGCAGTTATTTTTAATTATTTTTACAAAATATTGCAGCTGCCCTAAATACACTGTAATAATACCTTTAATCAGTTTATCCTATTCTATTTTTTTCTTAAATGAGTAGTACTCATGTAGTTGGATTAATTGTAAATGAAATTAACTATTTAATCATGTTTTTAACAAAAATATACTACCTTTAGGTAAGAATATGTGTATTTCATTTTTAAAAAAATTTAAAAATCATAAAATTTTTTATATAATATCGAAGATATAAGTGACAAGTTTGTTAAATAAGAAAGTTTAGTTGACAAGTATGTTATATAAGAATTGTGTTGTGAATGAAAGAAAAAAAAATGTCGGAAATGACCCACAAAGTTTTTTGTTTTGAGGAACAATACAAGTTATCTTCTCAATCTATGAAAGCAGTTATAATGTTGTCTCGATATGTTTTGAAAATATGTCTTAAGTGATTATTTCGTATTAGGCTTACTAATTTATTGCATCAGGATGTTGTTTTACGTCAAGACTCTAATCAGAGTTTGTCTAAACACGTGGCTGACATGCTTTTACACGTGACATGTTCTGATTGAAGTCTTTGATACGTAGAAAATTCACGGCGGTAGAGTGATGGATTATAGTCTCAGTGTTGCATGAGAATTCAACATACACTTAGATGAAAATGAATCAAGCTGTGAAAACACCATAAATTTTTACATGGAAAGTCCGTAAAGGGGAAAAACCACGGGACCTGACCCAGTTGTAAAAATCCACTGTAAGTTGATGATTACAGATGTCTCTTGTCCCACAGGAGGGAAAATGTTACTAGCTTTCTACGTTACAACGTCGACTGATGACGTCTAGTAAACTGTGGTTGACGGAGGTCAGTAGTGATCAACGGTAGTCGACGACAATCGATAACGGTCGGCGATATTTGACGGAGGTCAGCGGTGGCTGACGACAGTCGATGACGAACGGTGGTGGTTGAAGGAGGTTAGCGGTGAGTGGCGGTGATCAACAGTGTCCGACGGTGATCAACAGAGGTCAGCGATAGTTGTTGACGGTCAGTGGTGGTCGACGGCGATCGACGATGACGATGATGATCTTGGACTTGAGCTCCTTCTCAAAGCCTCAAGCTCTCTCTTAAGCCTCCTCCCCTCATGTAAGATGTGAGACTTTATTTATAATGTTTTGAGTGCAATTAATGCATGAATATGAACCATTTTGACCGGACAGTTCGGAGAACTTCCCTTGATCGGATGAAGTTTGATGGACATTTGAGTGCCTTAACGATGTCAGAATTGAGCAATCTTGAGCTCGTTAGATTCGTCTTGTCGAGACACTCGATTCGACTATGAACTCGTTAGATTCGACATTAGTTTGACCTTTCAAATGCATCCGAAAATCCTCCAAGAGTTGTTTGATGATTTGATCCAGGCTTGATTTGACTCGAATTAAACTGACTTTCATATCATTAGGTCTGTCTCATCGAGCCGATCAGTTTGACTATAAGTTTGCTGAAATCGAAGTTCTGGATGACTCTTAATGAAAATTTAAATGTTTATTATTTAAAAATTGAACCGAGATTCGCGCTGGCTGATGCAAATTTGTTGGTGACGTATCAGTCATGATGTAGAACTGCATCAAGATTCATGATACAATAATTTTTCCGCAAAATGAGCGACTAAAAGAGAGTAATTTTCATGAGGGACAACTTCTTACTGCTCTTTTGAAATGCTATCGTATTTATGTTCGGCTATAATTTATTGGAAGATTTACATACATACCATATAATTCATAAGTATTTACATGTCTAAACCTTAAAATCCAATTGTTACATATAAGTCAGCTTACTTATACATGCAGGATAAGATGCATTTAAATTTTACAAAGTTAAAATAATAATATGTTGATGTCATATGAAGGATTTGAGTGCTATAAATATATAAAATCAAAAGTTAGATGCTAGATATGTAAATAGATAAGAATTGAATGGTATGCACGTAAATGCTCTTTTTTTTAATTCCTTCCAGAAATTCTTATGATAAAAAATAAATTTCTATGGTACAATGTATTTAAATAATAGCACTGCAGCAGCTACAAAAGAGCCGTTGTTCGATTTTTTAAAGATAAACATGTTATATTAAGTTCATTAAACTTTCAGTTTTTTAAAAATTATATATATATATTGTAAAAAAATAATTTTTTACAGTTATTTTCACGGACAGCAGCAGATCAATAATGAGTATGCTATTAAGTTTTTTTAAGAACTGCAGTACAAACAGAACATTAAATTCTCCCAGTAGAATACTTTTCTCCTTTTTACCTGCTTTCAACGTGACTTCTCGATCTCTGTTTAGGCCAGGGTTCCCATTTCCAAACTGTCCTTTTTTTTGAAATATAATTTATTGTATAGCAGCAGCAGGCCCTGTTATATTTATGTCTAGTATTTAATGTATTTATTGTAATTAATTCGTTTTCTTCTTTGTTTCCTTTTTTATGTGGCTACTCTTCTATAAGGTTCATATAAGAAATATGAATGATTGAAAAATGTTAATTTGTAACTTCAAATTGTTTTTCCATCTCTTCCCATTCGGTACGAGTGGATATAAGAGAATTGATTCAACGTTGAATCATATAAATATTTGTGTTTGATTATATCTATGTGAATTTTCTAAGTTATCTTATTTTTTTCGAATAACAATTGATATCAGAGTTTCAAATTTTTGATCTTATGTGATTCGGCGTTGATGGCAACGCATTAAATGCGTGTTGCCGCTCTTTTGTGTAGCATGTGATTCGACGTGCTTCACACAGTTTGGAAATGTTTCAGCAGAAGTCCCACGAAAGAGGTGCAGCTTGGCGGCAGGAGAAGGAAAGGTTTTCCTATTTTTGGTTTGCGGAATAAGAACAGAAAATCTCTAGAGAAATTGCTTTGTTCTTGAAAAGCTACCAGCTCTTTTGGCTATCCAAAATATTCCTTTCCCGCTAGTGGGCAAGGCAGAGGAGGGGGATTGTGGGAAAGTTTCTGCAGAAGGGAACTTCGGTAAAACGGGAAAGCTTTCGGAGTAAAAAAAAAACGAGGAAGTTTTATTAAAAAACTTGGATGGTTTTAAAAGCACATTTTGTTTGAAGGAATTTCGGGGAAAAAACGTTTCTCGAAACAGAAAAGGGAAAGTGGAAATTTTGATTTTTGGGAAAGAAAGAATTTCGAAAAAGAAAAGGAAAAAAAATTCAGAGAAGAAGAAAAAAAAAAGAAATTTTGTTTTGAGAAAAGAGATTCCAACAGTGACAGATACGATGTTAGATTTAATTAACATCCACTACAACAGTGGAAAGATTAATTTATTAGTTGGTTACACATCTCGTCAAAATCGATCTGATGAAATTTGACGGCAAAGACAACTTTTGCATGTGACGATGTGAGTTGATGGATGCAATGTGTTGTCTAGATATGAAGGAAGTTCTGAATTGTGAGGAATGTCTTGAAGAGATGTCAGAGAGAGAGTGATTGACCTAAGAAATCAAATATGCGGTGGAAATGAAAAGCTCTGTATGAAAATTGTGGAGAATATTCGAGAACAAATATTTCACGAAGAGTGTGAAGAATTGTCTCCATAGGAAGCGTTGACTCTATAGATTTCAGTTGAGAATGGGGTTATAATTGATGAACACTTGAATGACATCACAAAATTTTTGACATTTCTATTAAAGTTGGGTGAGGAGGTTAGAGATGAATACAACACACTTCTTCCATTGAATTTGATCATAAATGCGTATAAAAATTTCACTATGACACTCATTCATGAGAACAAAGTTTTTATTTTATGGTGAAGTGACTACATCACTGTTGAATCACGAGTTCGATTGAAAGAACAAGGAATATGTAAGGATGTAATCAATTGAGACCATCCCAACACGACAAATTTGAGAGAAGAGGAAGAATTGATCAAAGAAAGGTGTCAGAGGCAACACTTCTAAAAAACGAGACAAGTCTTGTGGGCACAGTCTTAGAAAAAATCAGTGTGTTTTTTGTTTAGAGATTGATCATTCGAAGAAAGATTGTCTGAAACTGAGAAAAAAGGGAAAAGAAAGTGTATCTGAGGCAACAAACAATGTCATTATGGAAAGATGTTATGAGGTTGATTCAGGTGTATTGTTATCTGCAGTTTCTCCGGTTTATTTACAAATGATTTGTGTTGGATTCTGGACATAGGTGCAACCTATCACATTTGTCCCCATGGATGGTGGTTTTGTACGTACAATGAGTTGGATAGCAGTGCAATAACTATGGGCAATGATTTGTCCTGCTATTAGTGCAGGGAGTAGCTTTATCAAGATGCATGGTGATAAAGTGAGGGAACTGACTGATATTAAACATGTTTCATAAATCCAAAAAAAATGTTGTCAATTAGGTCTTTAGAGTCCAAGGGCTACAAGGTAATTATTGAGGCAGAAGTTATGAGGATATGTCTTGGAGCAATGGTTTTTATGAGGGAGTTTGTCATCACAACATTTACTATCTTCAGCAGGCAAAGCTACTTTATCACTTTTATTGATGATTACTCCAAGTATATTTGGGTGTATATCATGAAGTGAAAAAGCGAAGTGTTGGGGATTTTCATAACTTAGAAGAAGTGGATTGAGACTTAGACTTGTAGAAAGATTCGATGTGTCAAATAAGACAAAGGAAGCAAATACGTTTCAGATGCATTCTTGCAAAAGTGCTAGAGATATTAAATAGAGAACTACCTCAATGTTCAAGAGACACCAGAGCAGAGCGGGGTGGTAGAGATGATGAATCAGACTTTGGTGGAGAAATTTCGGTGTATGTTATCTAATGTTGGGTTATATAGAATCTATTGGGTTGAGAACATAGAAAATGTCTGTCACTTGGTGAATCGTCTACCTTCTGCAGCTATTGGGAAGAACACCCCAAAGGAGATGTGATCAGACCATTCTAATAGATATTATAAACACATGAGAGTGTTAGGGTGTCCAATTTATTACAAGGTGCAAAATGATAAACCAAAAGCATGAGCAAAGAAGGCGATCTTTATTGGCTTCAGACGTGGATTTAGGGGGCTCAAGTTGTATGATCCGCTAGAAAGAAAAATTTTCATTAGCAGGGATGTCAGATTTGACGAGGCAAGTTTTTTGAAAAATTTAGACTCAAAGTAGATGGAGAGTTTTATTGGGACCACTGATATATAATAACAATTAGAGTTTGATGCAACTCCATTTGTTCCACAAAGTTCGTCCTCTATGACTCAGATATACCTCGGGAGGTATCAGTTGATAGTCTCAGGAGGAGGTGAAAGAAGATGCTTGGTTGAGATTTCTGCTCAAGAATCTATTGTTAGGAGCAGGATCGGGCGTCGGAATGTCTCAAAAGCAGCTTGATTGAGGGATCACATTACATTTTCAGCCATAGAGGTAGAAATTCATTGTGCAGGAATTTGGTGAACATCTGAGCTTAGGGCTGATTGCCTAGAAGGGCATTTTGAATAACTACGCGATGCTTGATCACTTTTGGAGGGGGTACGTAGGCAACCATCTTGGTATGATTGAATTAGAGTATGAAGCTCATTTGATCATCTCTCACTTATTTGGAATTAACAGATGAGGTTGAGATTGTTGTATTTATGACTAGTATTTAATGAGTTTATTGTCATTGATGTGTTTCCTTATTTGTTTTCTTTCTGTGTTTGACCTAATCATCCTCCATATAAATAATATAATGTTCATATGAGGAACATGTTAGTTGAGAAGTGTCGAGTTGTAACCCCCAAATCATTTTTTTTATTTTTCCTCATCCGGTGTTAATAGAATCTCCCTCTCCGTGGAGGTGGGCGAATGATTCAACGCTGAACCAAATAAATCCTTATGTTTGATTATTGTTGTGTGATTTTTTTACATTTTCACATTGTTTTCGCATAACAGACCCAACTTAAGCCGCAACTCCCAGATCTATGTCATCTTCATTTACTATGATCTTTTCACATTATTTGAACAAAATTTCAAATTAAAACTTCGTGTTTCACCCTTTAAAGTAAAGATTTCAGATTAATTTATATATATATATATAATTTAAAATAGAAGAACGATCTATGACGATTTGAAAAATAGAACGATAAAATTCACATAAAAAATAGTAACACGGCGAAACACACAGATTTACGTGGTTCGGCAAATTGTCTAGGTCCACGAAGTTGCAGAGGATTTTACTACTTGAAGAATTTACACTAATTGATTGTCTCGACTTACAAGAGCAAACTCTTTCTCTCACTTCTCTACTCTTCTCTCTCTATACTAAGAAACATCGAAGAGGATATACATACAAGAGAAATAAATCTAATTTCTCATCTGCCAAAAGCCACCAAGAAGAAGGCAAGGGAGAACAATCTTCTTCTTCTTCTTCTTCTTCTTCTTCCTTCTGCCACAAGGAACTACTGGTTGCACTTCTCTTCCTCTATCCCTAGGAACCCTGAAGAAGACACAAAAGGGTTGTGCTAAATCAGAAGCGACAATCTTCCAAGCCTCGTAAAACCTTGCAATCTCACGTTTCAGTCGCCAGGCTTCACTCGACGGGAGAGGCAAAGCTCCCATTTTTATTGCGACTAAGAGAGGCACAAGAGCGGGAGCGATTTTGCGAAGAGGCGAAGCAAAGTTTTGCTCCACAACAAAGCGGGAATGGGAGCGGGAAACAGAATGACATTTCGCGACAGAGTGGGGGAGCGAGAGCGGTTAATTGGCTCGGACTTCAGCTAACGAATCTCCCATTTGGAGACTGATACACAAGCAACAACATCTCTTTCCTCAAACTAATTTCCTTCAATGGTGGCGGCGCCTTTTTCTTCAAACATAAATCCTCCACCTCTGCAACTTAAAACCCCTTTCTTCACACCAGAAGACTAACTGAAGTTGTGCACAACTTCATTTTCTCAAGAGTAACACCCTCAGTTAACTTATCAGTAGGGTCCACATAGCTTTACACCTCCAAGCAAATTCTTGGGTTACTCTTGTCTTTGCTTACAACTCCCACTACATGAGCAATATCCTGCCTCTTTTGAAAGCCTTTTTCCAACAAGTTTAGCCTTGTACCACTTAGTGTCATCACACTCAGTCTTCACATTGTACACCCACTTGTTGTGTAATTTCTTCTTCCCTGGTGGAAGTTTTGTCAACTCCCACTTGCTCGAACTTTCAACTTGCAATATGTATTCATAACTCTGTGGTTCTCCATCATCTGTCTATGGAACAATAGGAATGGGTGCTCCAAAACCACTATTCTCTTCACTTCCATCATAAGCTGAACTATGAACTGTCAGCATTAGTACAACTTGTACTTCTTCATATACAACATTTGCACTATCATTCTCCCATATTCTTGGAATTCTTGCAGTTCCTCTTTATGTGGCAAGCCTTGCCACAATTCCAGCAGGTTACCTGCTGACCAAAATTTGATTTGATCTCCCTCTATTTTAATTCTTGTCATGCTATCTCCCTCTGAAATCAACATTCAGTGTTGAACTCGTACCTGAGATCTCACCAAAATCTTTCTTGCGCACCTCCTCAGCCAAAATCAAATCACGAATATCATCATATTTTAGTTTAGATTTACCTACATAAATGCTAAATATCATCCTCATGGCTTCCCAATTATTTGACAACGATACCAACAATATCAACACACGTATTTCATCATCAAAATCAATTTCAATAGACGACAATTGATTCGTGATAGCATCTGAAATCATTCATGTGTTGAGCAACAGAAACACATTCCGCCATCTTCAAATTTAATAACTTTTTCATCAAGTACGCTTTGTTATTCGCCAATGACCTTTCATACATACCTGATAAGACTGTCATGAGAACTGCAGTAGTCCTCTCCTTAACGACATTGTGTGCAACGAACCTCAATAGGGTTAATCGAATGAAACCTAGAATTTGTTGATCCAACAAATTTCATTCAGCATCATCCATCCTTTCAGGTCTTTTCCCCAATAACGAAAGATGAAGTTTCATCCCATAGAGATAGTTCTCTATATGCATTCTCCAATAACAAAAATTTTTGCCATCAAATTTCTCGACCACTGAAACTTTCACTTCATATGCAACCATCGTCTTTCCTCATATCTGAAACACGGATCTCATACCAGTTGTTATGATAATATATAATAAAATAGAATAGAACGATCGACAATGAAGCAAAAAATTGGAACAAGAAAATTCAAACCAGAAAACAAGAACACAGCGGAATACACAGATTTATGTGGTTCGACAAATTGTCTACATCCATAGAATTGCAGATGATTTTAGTATTTGAAGAATTTACACAAGTCGATCGTCTCGACTTACAAGAGCGAACTGTTTCTCTCACTTCTCTACTCTTCTCTCTCTACACTGAGATACACCAAAGAGGATAAACGTCAAGAGAAAAAAACCCAATTTCTTTTCTGCCACAAGCCACCAAGAAAAAGACAAGGGAGAACAATCTTCTTCTTCTTTCTTCTACCTTTTGCCGCAAGGAACTACTGGTTGTCCTTCTCTTCCTCTATCATGAGGAAACCAGAAGAAGAACACAAAAGGGCTATGCTAAATCAGAAGCGGCGATCTTCCAAGCCTCGTAAAACCTTGCTATCTCACGTTTCAGTCGCCAGGCTTCACTCGACGGGAGAGGTGAAGCTCCCCTTTTATTGCGACTGAGAGAGGCATAGGAGCGGGAGCGGTCGCAACAAAGCGGGAAGGGGAGCGGGAGATGGAAGTCGCGACGTTTAGCGACAAAGCGGGAGCGGTTCACATATTCGGGCTCCAGCTAACAAAATTATACTTGCGGCGTCCACACCTGCGCACACTCAATAGGAGGATAGGGGGGGCGGGAGAGAGAGAGGGGGTCCCGCCGCCTCTCTCCTCTTATTGGGAGTCGGCAAGTGAGAACGTGGCACCAAATATTTTTTCCATGAAAAACAAATGAAAATATCAAAGATATTTGTTATTATTGTTAGTGGGGGAGAAAAGTAAGTCCAATAATATGGTACGCCAAAAATGAGCATGTGAGTGTCCATTTTTCAGCTTGAAAATGACAGACTCCTGCATAAACTATCCAGCTAAATACCACAAAAAGCCATAGCAATGTAGGCCCAATGATAAGAAATGAGACTAGTGAGCATCTGTTCTAGTGATTGCCATAAGGAAGGAAACCAAAATACCAAACGAAAACCCCTTGAAGATTATCCATAATATTCAAAGAAAACGGCTATCAGGGCAGCTTTTCTTAGTCAAACCACCTTTTTCGGTTCGTTCATGAACCAATAATGCTTTCACGTGTGATTCTTTGTATGATTAAGTTTGTGGGGGAGCCCCATTCAGCTTTAACGTACAAAAGGACTTCATAAAAGAAATAATAAACAAATAAAAGTTTAATGGGTTCACTCATTCGTGAGCACACAACAGCTTTTGGATCCTTTTATTTTTCACTAGAATGATAAATTATTATGTGTGGTGGTTAGATTCGGACCGTTGCTCGGACATACGATTAACCACACAATCATTTTCGCACAAAAATGACTAGATGCTTCTCTCTTTACATTATCCTTTCAAGAAGCTCATCCTTCCCCCATCCTAACATTCATACTCGTCGCCACAATCATCGTGACAGTCTAGACGAATTCTCCAAGACCAATTCTAATGTGAAGCGGCAAATTGATTCAATCAACTCGACATACCAATTTGGAAGTCCTTCTAAAAACAAGTTTGGTTAGTCAATTTCTCCAATCAATTGTGTCACGCAACTCGATAAGTTAGTTAATTTGGTCATCCAATTTGACAAATCATTTGGCTAATCAATTTCACAAGTCAACTCAACTTCGTGTAATCAATCAAAGCCGAGCAAATCATTAAACATAAGAGTCAAATTGGGTTTACGGGTCGGGTTCGAGTTTGACTCGTAATTGATTTGATTCGAAACTGCTTGATCCGAACCCGATTTTCAGAAAGTCCAACTCAAACCCAACCCTCCTTCAGACAAGTGACTTGAACTTGAATTTTATAACACATTTAACATAAGACACAACAACTATTCAGGTCAAAAAATGACCAATTTTAACTCAATCTTGATCAATTTCGAGCATCAGTTTCAGTCTTAATAGATCAATTTTGGGTCAATTTCGGGTGGAATTGTCAACCCAAACCCTGTTATGCAAAAACATTGTATAAATAAAAAAAAAAAATTACATAATAACAATCAAACACAAATGATTCTTGTGATTCAGCTTTGAATTGATTCCACTACAAGAAAACTATGAATTACTGTCAGAATTAGCATCAGAATTATTTCCAATGCAAAGTTAGTGACCGATTAGCGTCAATTAGTGTCGCCCTGTGATTCCGCTTTCAAAAGAAACAACGTAGGCGAGTTGCATCAAGCAGAAGTCGCTAAGACAATGCTATAGTGTCGGCTATGGCCAATGCTAATCTTACTTATTAGCATCATAATTTATATATCTCATGCCAAAGTCATGGCCGACGATAATTCCGACGCCAAAACATATGAAAATTTTGGTGTGAGATATATAAATGCATAAGAAAATTGTGGTATGTATGTAAATATGAAATTAAGGTTTGAGATATGTGGATGCATAAGAAATTTTTGTTATATATGTAAGTATGAAAAACTTGGTGTGAGATATGTAAATACATAAGAATTGTGTTATGTGTGTAAATATAAAAATTTAGGTGTCAGATATGTAAATCCATAACAAATTTCTGCTATACATGTAAATATGAAAATTTAGGTGTGCGATATGTAAATTCATAAGAAATTTGTGCTATGTAACTATGAAACTTACGTGTGAGATACGTAAATGCATAAAAAATTTGTGCTATGTATGTAAATGTGAAGTTTAGGTGTGAGATATGTAAATAAAAAAAAATTGTGCTATGTATGTAAATATGAAAATTTAGGAGTGAGATGTGTAAATACATAAGAAATTTGTGCTATTTAAATTAACAGATCTATTAACAGATTTGTGAAGTCATTCGCATGCTCATCAATAGTAACCCCCATCTCATTTGAAATCTATAGAGTCGATGTTTCATATGTAAATGGTTCTCCATGCTCTTCATAAGATATTTGTTTTTCAACATCCTCCATAATTTCTTTGCAGAAGTCTCCACCATCACCACAAATATAATTTCAAGGGTTCAGTAATTTCGGATCAAGCCACAAACACTTCAGTTCATCTTTAACTAATATGTCTCTAATCTCACTTCAGGACTTTAGTCGCTATCCAAAATTTCATCCAAATTCAAAGAACATAACACATTATTACCTCGCATCCTCACATGCCAAAGTTTCCCTTGCCATCGAATTTCATCACAGGAAGTCTATCCACTTGATTAATCGACTTTTCTACTCTCAAAGTGGATGTTGAAGAACCTGACATCGTACTATCACTCATGACAAGTACTATTAAAATATCTTGCCCAAAAAATTCCTGTAATAAAATGTCATAAAAAGAAAAAAAAAGATAATAGAAAAAGGCTGAAAAAATAAAATATTTTCTTATTTTCTTTTCTCTGTTTTTTTTTTTATTTTTTGTTTCTAAGAGAAAATAAATTTTTTCTATTGAAAAAATTTCCCTCAAAATTTTCTTCTCTTCCCTTCCAAATTCCAATGGGGCAAGCCATTTTTTCCTTTCACGCAATATTCTTTTGCTTTTTAAAGGGCCCCTAAATATTTAACCATTGTTTGATTTTTTCATCATGCATACACCACAAATAATATAAATAACTTTTAAAGTGTAAATATTATAAGAAATTGATACAAGAACATACATCAAGTCATCAAATATGCAATTAAGCCATTAATAAATGAATAGTAGATCATTTCTTGGTGAACTACTTGATAAACATCAAGCAAAAATATTTAAGAATATAAATGGATAAGTTGGTAAATGTTCATGCTTTTTTATTTATATAATAAGTTTTTTTATGTTTTCTTTAAGTTTGTTTATGTAAACAAACAAGTATAAATAAGCCATACAAAAATGTGTATCAAGTACTCCAATGCGGGAGCTGAGTACCTGTTTTTAGTGAATGTTCTCTTCTTAGGCTTTAGCTAGTTTACATATGTATGTGAGGGATACAAACATCAGTTTTTGTCATTTTAATTTTTTCATTAATAGCAATATAGTTGTTCTCTCAATTCTTTTTTTCCATATTTATGTAAACTGGAATCAGTGGCTATT
>NEWO01000001.1:6058251-6073397 GCA_003013225.1 Phalaenopsis aphrodite
CAGGTCTTACTCTTGAATTTGTTCTTTCTTCATTTGTTTTGGAATATTGTCATATCATAATGGTATTAGTTCTCTGAAGATAATGGTGATTCGAAATAATAATTAATGACAGAGTCAAGAAGTTATGATTGAAGATTTGCAATGGGAGATTCAACACTTACAAGAATGGCTTTCGAGGAGCGAGACCTAGGGGAGCGCCGAATTGAGGTGTAAGGCAAGGGAGGGGATGAGGATGATGAGTATCCATTTCATCAAGAAACCTCAAGCAAAGATGAGCAACCCCGAATACCTCTTAGGAGAGGAAAACAACGATAATCCACATATTTCACAATCAAGATAGATATTCCACACCGGAAGGAAAATTGGATCTGGACAAGTTTATCAATTGGACGCACAACATTGACCAAATTATTGAATTCAAAGAGGTACAACAAACTCAAATATCAAGTTGGTGGTGAACAAGTTGAAAAAGAATGCCTCTGTTTGGTGGGAAAATATGAAATGAACCTGACAAAGGGAAGGGGAGTCCAAAATCACTTATAGAGCTACAATGAAAAATGAACTACAGTGAAAATTCCTACCGGAACATTACTGAGAAGAAGTATTTATTTGGCTATATAGTCTCAAAAAACAAGAACTATATTGTTGAATTCAAACAACTTGGTTTGAAATGCAACTTGATCGAACTAGAAGAACACACTATCGCATGCTTTCTAGGTGAATTACACCCGATCTTTCCCAACATATTGTAGCTTCAACTATATTGGACTCTTCAAGATGTTGTTAACTTCATACTTAAAGGTTGAGAAACAACAAAGGTTTGGAAAAAAGCAACCAAGATAGAAATTCAATGGGGGGGATGACACTATATTGAACAAGGCTAGTGGTCTGAAACCAACACTAGAGGAAGACGAGGAGAGTCTATTGAGAAATTAGGGCGAAGAAAAACAAAAAAGACACAAATCCAGAAGAACACAAAGATTTAACGAGGTTCGACAATGATGACTACGTCATTGGGAGCAAAGCAACAGCTTTTCACTATTTCAGAAAATAGGTTACAGAATAGAGGGATTCAGAGATAATACTTAGGGTTACATACAAGCCTAATTTATAACCCTAGAAAGTACATAAAAAGAAAACTTTGGGTACAATATGTAATTAACAAATTGCCCCTGTACCACAACCCCAACCCACTTAAGGAAACTCTCATGATTTGGACAAAATCTTCCGCTCTGCTCTGCTCTTGATTTAACACTGTCCATTGATGGTATATGAGCCATATCTAACAAATCTCCACCTTGGTGAATATCCAGCCCCTTAGGAGAAATACGTCATGAAGTTCCTTTCATACCAGAAGTGGGATGAGCCACCATGCATCTCTAGCAACTGCATACATTCAACAAGTTCAAGCAATGCAAGAACTTGCTGATAGTAACTGTCTTGGTCAACATATCAGCTGCATTCTCATCAGTATGAACCTTCTACAACAGTATCTCCCCAGAAGCAATCAACTCTCTGATCTTGTGATACCTGACATCAATGTGCTTGGTTCTCGCATGGTACACCTGGTTCTTAGCTAGATAAATAACACTATCACAATGCAACTGAACTCTACCTTGCTCAATGCCCAGTTTGTTTACTAGCCCAGTAAGCCATAAGGCTTCCTTAACAGCTTCAGCTACTGACATGTACTCAGCTTCAGTTGTAGATAATGTCACAATAGACTGAATTGTTGATTTCCAACGTATAGGCCCTCCACCAAGAGTAAACACATACCCAATTGTAGATCTTCTGCCATCCAAATCACCAGCATAGTCTGAATCAACATACCCCACAACTGAAGGATCATTCTGCTGACTGCCAAAAATAATTCCATGTCTTACAGTACCCTTCAGATACCTGAAAATCCACTTGATTGCTTCCCAATGTCACTTTCCAGGTTTAGCCATGTATTTGCAGACTTGACCAACAACATGAGTCAAATCAGGATGAGTATATACCATTGTATAAATCAAGAAGCCAACTGCACTGGCATATGAAACATTTGCCATGTCTTCGATTTCTGTATTTGTCTTAGGACACTGATCTGAAGAAAGCTTAAAATGATTTGCCAAAGGAGTGCTTACAGGCTTTGCTTTGCTCATCTCAAACCTTTCCAACACTTTCTTAACATAGCCTTGTTGAGATAAACATAATCACTTGAGCCTCTGTCTCGTGAATCTCTATTCCAATAATCTTCTTCGTAGGACCCAAGTTTTTCATATCAAATTTCTGGCTCAATAAAGCTTTCAAACCACAGACATCAATCATATTCTTTGCAACAATCAGTATATCATTGACATACAGTAATAGAAAAATAATAGAACCATCATCAAGACTCTTTAGATAAACACAACAATCATACTCACATCTCTTGTAGCCAATCTGAATCATGTAGGAGTCAAACTGCTTGTACCATTATCTTGGAGACTGTTTCAACCCATACAACGATTTCTTTAACCTGCAAACGAGATGCTCCTCTCCAGATTGAGTGAACCCTTCTGGCTGCTCCATGTAAATCTGCTCCTCCAGATCACCATGCAAGAAAAAAGTTTTAACATCCATCTGCTCCAAATGCAAAACCCAAATGACAACTAATGCAAGCACTGCCCTGATTGAAGTATGTCTGACAACAAGAGAACATATTTCATCATAATCTATCCTTCTGCTCTGAAAATTCCTTTGATATTAATCAAGCATTGAACATTTTCCCTTCTTTTTTGATACTATTGGTTTTCTTTTGTAGACTCATTTGCACCCAATAGCCTTCTTTTCCTCTGGAAGCTGAACCAGCTCCCAAGTGCAATTTTTCTACAAAGACTCAATCTCCTCAACCATTGCACCCATCCATTTCTCTTTCTCCTAGCTAGTGATAGCTCCTTGAAAAGTGGTTGGATCATCACTGCTGATGAAAAGTGCACATGAGACTAAGTCTTCATAACCCAATATGCTATTAGGCCTTACATTGGTGTGTCTCTGTCTATCTTTGATTAGATTATAATTCTGCATTTCATCTGAAATATAATCACCAGGTGTTGGATTTGAACTTTCACCTCTCTCAGAAGCTATTGGCTGTTGTTCTAAATCCATCTGCACTGTATCTAACTGGAACTCTCATCTGGCACCTTCTCTTGATTCTGCTCTAACATAAACTGCTCATAAAAAACTGCATCTCTGTTGATCACCAACTTTTTTGCAATCAGATCCCAAAACTCGTATCATTTCACACCTTTCTTGTAACACCTTTCTTGTAGCTCAGAAAGATGCACTTCTTGAATTTTGCATGAAGTTTGGATCTTTCATCTCCAGGTACATGCACATAACCAGGACAACCAAAAATCTGTAAATGATCGAATTTAACTGGATTACCTGTCTATACCTCTTCCGCGACCTTGCCGGCCAATGATGCTCGAAGTGATCTATTGATCAGATAACATGTCATATTCACAGCCTCTGCCTAGAAAATCTTAGGAAGGTCTGCATTCAGTCTCAAGCACCTTGCCCTTTAGTGAAGGACATATTCATCCTTTCCGTCACACCATTCTGCTGTGGTGTATTGCGCACTGAAAAATGCCTCTGAATCTCATGCTCCTCACAAAACTTCTAAAACTTTCGAATCTGTGTACTCTGTGTTATTATCAAATCTCAAATACTTGATCTTTCTGCTAGTTTGGTTCTCCACCTCAGCTTTCCACAGCTTATATTATGAGAAGACTTCAGATTTCTGCTTTAAGAAATACACCCAAATATTCCTGGAGAATCATCAATAAAGGTACAAAATACTGAGATCCTCCCAATGACAACTCCCAAGTAGGGCCCCATACATTAGAATGCACATAGTCAAGAATCCCTTCAATTTTTTGTTTTCCAGTCATAAAACTGGCTCTAGTATGTTTTCCAAGAATATAGAATTACAAAGATCGAGTTTGCAGCTTTTAACACCATGCAACATGTTTCTTCTATGCAATTCCACAATCCCACGTTCACTAAGATGACCCAGACACATATGTCATAGCTTCGTACTATCTTAATCTGACTCTACAGAATGAACTCCACCTACAATTGCACTCCCCACAGTTTGTAGATATTACCTGCAGTCAACTTTCCTTTCAACACAGTCAGTGCACCTTTAACAATTCTGATGGTTTCCCTATCCTCATCTGTCTTAGGAATGAAACAATTTCTATGTAAAGTGCCCAAGGAAATCAAATACTTCTTCAGATATGGAATATGTCTGACATCACATAATGTCCTAACTGTGTCATCATACATCTTAATTTTGACTTCTCCAATACCAATAATATTGCAGCATCTATCATTATCTAGATAAACTGAGCCAGAATTAGTTGACCTGTATTAAGTAAATCACTCTATGTTAGGTGTTATGTGAAAAGAGCATCCTGAATCAAGAATTCATGTATCCGTGAATTGAGTTGATGAAACTGAAAGTATATCACCATCACTGTAATCTGAATTGTCACTCTGCACCACATTTACAGACTTCGATGATCCATCACCTTTCTCCCCGGTCTGCTTTTTAAGCTTTGGATAATTTCTCTTCATATAACTTGGCTCTGATACCGCTTGTTGAGAAATTAGGGCGAAGAAAAACCAAATCGACACAAATCCAGGAGTACACCAAGATTTAACAAGGTTTGACAAAGATGTCTACGTCCTCGGAAGCAGAGCGGCGAATTCCTTTCAAAATTCAGAAAAAAGTGTACAAAAATCAGAGATCACACCTAAGGTTACATACAGACCTATTTATAATCCTAGAAAATCCTGGAATATAATATGTAATTACCAAATTACCCCTGTACCTCACCCCTAACCTACATAAGAAAACTCCTCTTATTTGGATAGAGTCTTCCGCTTTGCTCCAGAATCTGTCCATTTATGGTATATGAGTCATATCTAACAAATGCCTTCAGCAGTCCTTAACTAGAAAGGTCATTGGATTACCTTTTTAAGTGAAAAACTTTACGAGTCCAGAAAAATATCCTACTTAAGATAAATAATTCTGCGGAATCATAAGAGCTCATTAGCTCTGGAACCATTATTTATTAGCTAACGAGTTTGTGATTTTTACAGATTATGAAGCAATAAGATATCTTCAATCTCAAAATAACTTGAAAGGTATATTTTCACTTCAACTTGAAGCATAAATCTGGAAGCACAAATCAGGTTGCAGATGCTTTAAGCCGACCAATAATGGTGCTCTTTACCTTGAGAACAAGANATCTGACTCTACAGAATGAACTCCACCTACAATTGCACTCCCCACAGTTTGTAGATATTACCTGCAGTCAACTTTCCTTTCAACACAGTCAGTGCACCTTTAACAATTCTGATGGTTTCCCTATCCTCATCTGTCTTAGGAATGAAACAATTTCTATGTAAAGTGCCCAAGGAAATCAAATACTTCTTCAGATATGGAATATGTCTGACATCACATAATGTTCTAACTGTGTCATCATACATCTTAATTTTGACTTCTCTAATATCAATAATATTACAACATCTATCATTATCTAGATAAACTGAGCCAGAATTAGTTGACCTGTATGAAGTAAATCACTCTCTGTTATGTGTTATGTGAAAAGAGCATCCTGAATCAAGAATCCATGTATCCGTGAACTGAGTTGATGAAACTGAAAGCATATCACCATCACTGTAATCTGAATTGTCACTCTGCACCACATTTACAGACTTTGATGATCCATCACCTTTCTCCCCGGTCTGCTTTTTGAGCTTTGCAAAATCTCTCTTCATATAACCTGGCTCTGATACCACTTGTTGAGAAATTAGGGCGAAGAAAAACCAAATCGACACAAATCCAGAAGAACACCAAGATTTAACGAGGTTTGACAAAGATGCCTACGTCCTCGGAAGCAGAGCGGCGAATTCCTTTCAATATTCAGAAAAGAGTGTACAAAAATCAGAGATCACACCTAAGGTTACATACAACCGATTTATAATCCTAGAAAATCCTGGAATATAATATGTGATTACCAAATTACCCCTGTACCTCACCCCTAACCTACATAAGAAAACTCCTCTGATTTGGATAGAGTCTTCCGCTTTGATCCGCTTTGCTCCAGAATCTGTCTATTTATGGTATATGAGTCATATCTAACAAATGTCTTCGGCAGTCCTTAACCAGAAAGGTCATTTGACTACCTTTTTAAGTGAAAAACTTTAGGAGTCCAGAAAAATATCCTACTTAAGATAAATAATTCTGCGGAATCATAAGAGCTCATTAGCTCTGGAACCATTATTTATTAGCTAACGAGTTTGTGATTTTTACAGATTATGAAGCAATAAGATATCTTCAATCTCAAAATAACTTGAAAGGAATATTTTCACTTCAACTTGAAGCATAAATCTGGAAGCACAAATCAGGTTGCAGATGCTTTAAGCCGACCAATAATGGTGCTCTTTACCTTGAGAACAAGAAATTAAATGAACGGGATGCAGATTTTAGGAAATTTGACAGTAGTGTCAATCCAGATCATACAAAATGTTTCATATTAAAGCTGGTTTCCTCTAAATCATCTATACGTTCTCATGTGTTCTACTAGAGAAGCAATCTTGTCCCAATGTCATGATGGAAGTCTAGACGGACATTTCTTTGGTGACAAGACTTTAGTAACCATTGAAGACTCAATTACCGGAGACAGATCGTTATGTAAAAAGATGCAGGACATCTTGGCAAGCCAACATACAGTCTCAAAAAATACAGGATTATATATTTCACTTCCCGTTCCTAAAAGTTCATGGATGGATAAATGGGAGCTTGAATTTCGTTGTTAGGTTGCCACATACACAATGCAATAAAAATTCTGTCATAACGGAATCCAATTTCACCACTTGAGCTTATTCCTTCCCTGCAAATAACTGAGAGTCTAATCCAGATGTTGAGCTGCGAATGAAAAAAATTCACGAGCTGCATGAGCTCATCCGAGAAAAAAATATCAAATAGAATACTAGATATCAAACTCAAACAAATAAACCTCAGAAATTTGCATCTTTTAAAGAGGGTGATTTGGTTTGGATTCGTCTTCGTTGAGAGTGTTTTCCGACTACTTGATGTTGTAGATTTTAACGTTTCAGTCATCTTCAATGTTACATAGGAATATTCAAATCAATCATGAATTTGATTGGATGGATTATGGGCACTTAGAGCTTCAATTAGTTCACAGTTAAAGTCACACCACGGAATAGGATCACACAAATTCAAGAAATTCAGAACAAAATAAATCAACTAAAAACTCAACAAATTAATCTAAGAGAAATGCACTGAGATTTACATGAAAAAATCCAGTAACAGAAAAAAAACCATGAAGCCACCCAAAAAAAAAAGAAAGAAAAAACTCACTATGAAGAACCAGAAATGTAAGGAGATAAACACTCAAATCAATTCTTTGCGAATATAGAAACTTGCGAAACTTCACTTCAATTATTTATCTCAATCTCACAAGAGAAAGCCCTCCCTGAAATCTTCCTCTTCAATCATACACGTGAGGAAAGTGTGCTTCATTCTCCAAATGCGACATAAGAACTTTAACAGGAGGGAACTACCTGGCTGCGTAACCACTCCATTGCTTGATATAATTATTTTGCGCACTCGAGCAGAGAGATCTAGAAGAAAGCCAATGCGGCATGGTTATGCCTCTCTGGGCATGGTTACTGGTTACGCCATTTGGTAACCTTTGCATCAACATTATTACCCCGATTTGGCGTAATTATGCGATACAGAAGATGATCTTGATAGCTCTGGGGTGCTTCTCAGCTATAGAAGCTAAGTATGGAATGTGAGCTGACAATGTTGCACTAAAAAAATCCATAAAAACGAAATGGGACTTGTTCATTCATTGAAAATGGAAAAATAAAGACCCCCATAGCTATCAAGATGATCTAGTTTAAACGTAAGTAAAAAAAACTAGAATGCTTAATAGCGGCAGAAAGGAAAATATGGAATGAGAGGATAAGAGATGAAATTGGAAAAATCCCCTATATCAACAAAAAATGTCTAATATCATACTATTAAATAAGCAAAAATTAAGTTATAGTTAAAAAAATTTAATTAATATATGAGTATCTTAAAAAATAAATAAATATATTCATGAATGTAGAAAAGTTGGACTTTATTCAAACTTGATTTATTGAGCTGTGAAATTTTTAGAAAGAATCTAAACATGTTTAATGAATAATCCGAGCCAGTATCAATCAAGTTAAACTCAAGTTATTCATCCAGTGCACTTGTTCACCTAAATACCTAATAATCAAAAGGAATATTGCTCACAATATATTGCAAGAGAAGATCATAATTGGAGTAATGAAAGTTCTTTAAAGCTTACACAGGATGCATTTGACAATGAATAATATATGCCACATGAGAAAATTGTTTAATTGAAAAAGAGATCCTGCAATCAATGCTTTCAATTTGATCTCAGAACAATTTTCTTAGTAGCTATCAAGGGTTTGGATACCTTTCCAATGAATTTTCCCAATGCGAACCAAGAAATAGGCCGCACAGTCTAAGATCACAAGTTCTAGCAATAAATCACTCATAACAATTTCTGCATAGAAATTGACAATGAAAATCCATGTTCTCAAGACTGGAAAAGGATAGGGAAGCGCAAAAGGGAGAGCAAAAACAAATTGAAATGAAAAGCTCGAGATATGTGGGAATGAAACTAAAGGCAAAGTGATACCTTGTTCGCAAAGATCTCCACTTTTGTTGTTTCAGAACAGTACATCCTTTTGCTTGAGATTGCTAATGGAGGATCCCTCACGCGAAGTGCTGGGAAGGAGACGGAGTTAGGTAAAGGTTGGTAAAATTGTGGTACTTGGGATTTTAGGGTGGTATGTATGTAAATTCCCCTTTAGATTTTAAATTTTGTCTTTTCTAATTTTCTCTTCGTAATATGGCATCACAGTGCTTTGTTTCAATTGCTTCGTTTGTCAGTGGATCAATACCCAAATGAGAAGGTGCATTTCTTGATCTTCTGAGTTCTTGAAATAGGAACAATGATATTGTTATTTCTTGGATCTAGAACTCCATCTCTAAAGAGATTTTTGCATGATTGCTATATCTACAAATGGCGCAAAAGATTGGGGTTGACCTACAATAAAGATTTTGGTAGAGCAATGGACCAAAAATCTTCTAGCTAAAGTTCAAACTAATAAACATCAGACCAGAACATACCTCAACAAAGATTGTAGGAAAAACTATCCAAATTGAGGCTGCAAAACCTACTCTTGCGGCAGCATGATGCTACTGACCAAATATACCATGAAATTTTTTAAGGTTCTCTTTTGTTTAAATTCGAGGACAACTACTTCTGTTGAATATGGCTCATATACCATAGAGAGATAAATTTTGCAGCCGAGCGGAAGATTCTGCTCAAATAAGGGGAGTTTCCTTATGTGGGTTGGGGTAATTTGGCAATTACATATTGTACTCCAGAGTTTTTTAAGATTATAAATAGGTTTGTATGTAACCCTAGATGTTATCCCAAATTATTTAATCTCTTTTCAGAATAACGAAAGGAATTCGCCGCTCTACTCTTGAGGACATATGCATCTTTGTCAAACCTCGTTAAATCTTTGTGTTCTTCTAAATTTGTGTCGATTTTTATTTTTCTTCGCTCTAAATTTCTCAACAAGTGGTATCTGAGTCAGAGAGGTTGGAGGGCAACTAAGAAAAATCTATGCGGCGCAGAGGAGTTTGGCGGCAGAGAAAGAGCAGGGATTCGCGAATCGCGACAACTTGCAATGCCATTTGCGAACGCGGACGAACGCTCGGTGCGGAAGGCTTCCAGAAGGCATCAGTGCGGTTCGGTGCGGAAAGGACAGGGAACTTCCTCCGCAGGATAGGGGAAGTTACTGTTCGCGATTCGAGCGCAGCGCGCAGGAAAGGAAGGAATATTTGATTTTTACTAGGAGAATATTCTCTCCCACAAATTTGTCTTTTCTTTTCTGGAGGCGAGAACCCTGGAGAAAATATTTCTTTGGAATATTCTACGGAGGGCAGGGGAAGGGAATCAAGGAATCTTTTACTTCCGATTTTCCTTGACTGCACGGAGGTGCAACTTTGAGGAAGGATTTTCCTCAACTGATTCTAAGAGAAAGGATTAAGATTTTCTTCGCTGGAGGCTGCGGGGAAGAAATTTGGAAAGAATATTTTCAAATTTTCTTGGAGGACATGGAAAAGACAGGAAACAAGAGAAAGATATTGAAGGAATTTGTAGGAAAAGATTTGTTGTAGGTTTAATTTTCAAATGACAATTTTTGGCGCAAAATTCAAGGTGGTGAAGTTCGATGAAACTGGTAACTTCGGATTATGACAAACAAGAGTGAAAGATATGTTGGCACGATAGGGAATCTTAATGGCATTGCGGGCAACAAAACCAGATGTCATGGATGATGAAGATTTTGAAGAATTGCAACAACCAGCGGCAACAACTATACGTCTATGCCTAACAGATGAAGTTATGTATCACGTGATGAATCTAAAATCTCTAGGAGAGATATAAAAGAAATTAGAAACTCTGTTTATGGCAACATCCCTGACGAATAAGTTGTATCTGAATTAAAAGTTATATGGGTCGAAGATGCAAGAAGATTCTGATTTGACACAACATGTTAATGGCTTCAATCAAATAATCACAGACCTGTCACGACTTGATGTGCATATTGAGGATGAAGATCGAGCGATGATTTTGTTGTATTCATTGCATTTTTCCTATGAACACCTAGTGACCACTCTTACATATGAGAAAGAAAATATCAAAGTTGATGAGATTACTGCAGTATTGTTGGCTCACAACCAGCGGAAGCAGAATGCAGGGGAAAACTCTCATGACAACAATTTATATGTAAAGAGTAATCAGGATCATGAAAGAAAGAAAAAGAAGGAGGGATCTAGAAGGCGAAATTCCAGATTAAAGTCAATAGACAAAAAAGACAATTCATTGCTACAGGTGCAAGGAGTCAGGTCATATAAAAAGAGATTGTCCAAAGCTATCAGACAGTGGAGAAAGGTGATGTATCATCGAAGTCTGTAAATGTGGTGCAGAGTGACAATTCAGATTGCAATGATGGTGATATGCTTTTAGTTTCATCAACTCAGTCCACAGATGCATATATTCTTGATTCAAGATGTTCTTATCCCATAACACCTAACATGGAGTGATTTACTTTATATAGGTTAAATAATTCTGGCTCAGTCTATTTGGGTGATGATAGATGCTGAAATATTATTGGTATTGGAGAAGTCAGAATTAAGATGTATGATGACACAGTTAAAACATTATGTGGTGTCAGAGAAGAATTTGATTTCCTTTGACACTTTACATTGAAATGGCTTCATTCCTAAGGCAGATGAGGATAGGGAGACCATCAGAATTGTTAAGGGGGCACTGACAGTGATGAAAGGAAAGTTGACTGCTGGTAATATCTACAAACTGTTGGGGAGCACAATTGTAGGTGAAGTTCATTCTATGGAGTCAGATGATGATAGTACAAAGCTATGACATATGCATCTGGGTCATCTCAGTGAACGTGGGATGACGGAATTACATAGAAGAAACCTGTTGCATGGTGTTAAAAGCTGCAAGTTCGATCTTTGTAAGTTATGTGTTCTTGGAAAACAGACCAGAGTTAGTTTTATGACTAGAAGCACAAAACTGAAGGTAGTCTTGATTATGTGCATTCTGATGTATGAGGCCCTACCAGGGAATCATCATCGGGAGGATCTCAGTGTTTTTTTACCTTTATTGATGATTTTTCTATGAAAGTTTGGGTGTATTTCTTGAAGCAGAAATCTGAAGCCTTCTTAAAATTCAAGCTGTGGAAAGCTGAGATGGATAACAAAACAGGCAGAAAGATCAAGGATTTGAGGTCTGATAATGACACGAAGTACACAGATTTGCAGTTTCAGAAGTTCTGTGAGGAGCATGAGATTCAGAGGCATTTTTTAGTGCGCAAGACATCACAACAGAAAAGTGTGGCAAAAAGGATGAATAGGTTCTTAACTGAAAGGGAAAGATGCTTGAGACTGAATGTAGGGCTTCCTAAGAGTTTCTGGGCAGAGACTGTGAATATGACATGTTATCTCATCAATAGTTCACCTCGGGCATCGTTGGGTGGTAAGGTCGCAGAAGTGGCATGGACAGGTAATCCCGTTAATTTTGATCATTTACGGATTTTTAGTTGTCCTGCTTATGTGCATGTACATGGAGATGAAAGATCAAAACTTAATGCAAAATTCAAGAAGTGCATCTTTTTGGGCTATAAGAAAGGTGTGAAAGGATACAAGTTTTGGGATCCGATTTCAAAGAAGATGGTGATCAGCAGAGATGCAGTTTTTTATGAACAATTTATGTTACAGCAGAATCAAGAGAAGGTGCAAGGGAACAGTTCCAGTTCAGATGCAATGCAGATGGATTTAGAACAACATCCAAAAATAACTGAGAGAGTTGAAGATTCAAATCCTACACCTGGTGATTCCATTCCAGATGATTTGCAAAATTAAAATCTAGCTAGAGACAGACAGAGACACTACAATATAAGGCCTCATAGCAGATTGAGTTATAAAGTCTTGGTCTCTTATGCACTTTTCATCTGCATCGATGATCCAACCACTTTTCAAGGAGCTATCACTAGCCAGGAGAAAGAGAAATAGATGGGTGCAATGGTTGAGGAGATGGAGTTTTTGTAGAAAAATCGCACATGGGAGCTAGTTCAGCTTCCTGAGGGAAAGAAGACTATTGGGTGCAAATGAGTGTACAAAAGGAAACCAACAATATTAGAAAAGGAAGAGGAAAAGTTCAAGGCCCGACTGGTAGCAAAGAGATTTTCTCAGCAGAAGAGGATAAATTATATTAAAATCTTTTCTCCTGTGGTCAGACATACTTCAATCAGAGCAGTGCTTGCATTAGTAGCCATTTGGGATTTGCATTTGGAGTATATGGATGTTAAAACTGCTTTCTTGCATTGTGATTTGGAGGAGCAAATTTACATTGAGCAGCCAAAAGGGTTCACTCAACCTAGACAGGAGCATCTGGTTTACAGGTTAAAGAAATCGCTGTAAGGGTTTAAATAGTCTCCAAGACAATGGTTACAAGCGGTTTGACTCCTAAATGATTCAGATTTGCTACAAGAGATGTGAGTATGATTGTTGTGTTTATGTGAAGGGCCTTGTTGATCGTTCTATTATTTTTCTATTACTGTATGTTGATGATATACTGATTGCTGCAAAGAATATGAATGATGTCTGTAGTTTGAAAGCTTTATTAAGTCATAAATTTAACATGAAAGACTTGAGTCCTACAAATAAGATTCTTGGAATGGAGATTAATTGAGATAGAGACTCAAAACTATTATGTTTATCTCAACGAGATTATGTTGAGAAAGTGTTGGACAGGTTTGAGATGAGCAAAACAAAGCATGTAAGCACTCCTTTGGCAAATCATTTCAAGCTTTATTCAGAACAATGTCCTAAGACAGATACAGAAATTGAAGGCATGAAAAATGTTCCAAATGCCATTGCAGTTGGCTGCTTGATATATGCAATGGTATGTACTCATCCTGATTTAGCTCATGCTGTTAGTCAAGTCTGTAAATACATGGTTAAACCTGGATGGGGACATCGAGAAGCAGTCAAGTTGATTTTCAGGTATCTAAAGGGTACTGTGACCAAAGGAAAATATATTGAAATTTTCATACATATTTTGTACTATTTTTGATGAAATTTGCACTTCAAAGAAAAGTATTTTTGATGTTTTGTTGCAGGATTGATGAATTAGAGTCATTGGAGCAAAAAGATACAAAAAAGTGAATTTGGAGCGAAAAAAGACCAAAATGTGCAGAATTGAACTAGGGCGCCGACCCTGCCTACGACGAGATTTTATCGAGACTCCAGAATTAATTCATTATGAAGGTCCGCCGACGGCGCCCTTGAGGCTGCCGATGGAGAGGTCGGCGGTTATGCCCAATCAGGTTTTGGATAAGGCCAAATTTTGAAGGGATGCTTAGGCAACTCTTGGGAAAGCTCATCCATAACTTTAAAAGAATATTTTGGCCGAAAATTAGAGAGGTCCTGGATGTTAGAAAGGTTCCATTAGTGTGTAGAGAGTTTACTAGAGTGTCAAAATTGTGAGGAATTCTTCGAGAGATTGTAAGAGTGGAGGGAAGGTGAGAGATTTCTTCCCCCTTGCTGCTTCAAAGAGGAATTCTGTGTGTTGTAAAGAAAGGAAGAGATTTAAAGGAACTTCGAGGAGTATTCTTGGGAAAAAAATACAGATAAGTTATTTACTTGTTGTAGTTTGTATGACTTTAAATTTATATATGAATTCCGAGTTTTGTTGTGTTTTCCCCATGAGATTTAAGTAGTTTTCTCTGTCTTTCTCCTTGTCTCGAGATTTGTGAAATGGTGAAACCATGAAAATTTTTAAGAAATTGTGATGATCTTTTCACTTCGATCTTAATTTACTTTCAACTGGCCAATTGATTTGTTAAAATATGTTCAGTTTTACAACTAAAGTGAAGATTACATCCACGATTCAGGGAGGCCAAAACCCTTGGAAGTTGGGTGCAAATAAATAGGGAAATAATATTATCGGACGTAAAATTGGAGATTTTAGAGTGACAGACTAAAATCGCAAATTCGGTCCTATCGTTTGGGTGCTGAAGTGTAGATGTTAGCCCTTAAGCGAGGAAAACGTGGAACCTCCGAAGTGAGAGCCGGTATCCTCCCAGCCTAGCCGCAGATTCAGTAAACAAGCGTAGGATTAGTCAATGTTCTTTATGTCTTGACCAAAGAGTAAAGAATATGTATGCTCCTATCTGACACAATATAATTTGAACCAATTCACTTTATCCATTCACTATAATTTCTTGATAAGGAGAAGAATGCTTTCTTATATACTGAATATCACATTTGAACCTTCATTAGTATCATTAGTTATTTAATAGTTATTAAAATTATATATTTATTGCAATTGTCTATTAGTAACAGATAATCAAATTGAACTTCGTTGTTGTGATTAAAGTATTGCTTTTTCTAAAATCTTAGTTCGTAATTCTAAACCACTCCTTGT
>NEWO01000001.1:6073425-6094585 GCA_003013225.1 Phalaenopsis aphrodite
GTGTAGATGTTAGCCCTCAGGAGAGGGGAACGTGGAAGCTCCGAAGTGAGAGCTGGTATCCTCCCAGCCTAGCCGCAGATTCAGTAAACAAGCGTAGGATTAGTCAATGTTCTTTATGCCTATACCAAAGGGTAAATAATATGTATGCTAATATTTGACACAATATAATTTGAACTAATTCACTTTATCCATTCACTATAATTTCTTGATAAGGAGAATGATGTTTTATTATATATTGAATATCACATTTGAACCTTCATTAGTATCATTAGTTATTTAATAGTTATTAAAATTATATATTTATTGCAATTGTCTATTAGTGACAGATAAATAAATTGAACTTCGTTGTTGTGATTAAAGTGTTGCTTTTTCTAAAATCTTAGTTCGTAATTCTAAACGACTCCCTGTGAGATCGATATCTATGACTCCATTAGAGCCCTATATTACTTGAGCGATACGTATACTTGCGTTGATAAGTGTGACTTTACAATTATTGAATATTTATTACGTCCATCTATATCTTATATTTTTAAGCATATACCAAGAACCATAAGAATATTTATTACTACCAAGAACCATAAGAAAACCAAAGGTGAGATCGAAGGCATATTCATCCAATCCCTTGACAATAACCAAAATGAACAATTTATGAATATGTTCTTATGACATTTATGTTCTATGGAAAAAAGTAATGAGGAGAACTTGCACTTCATTGGTACGTGCTTCTCACTATCTTTTATCACACAGTTATTTCCATCTAAATAAGTGGTTATAGATTCAAGAGTACTTAAGCATATTTTTTCAAGCCAAAACATTTTCACTGGTATCAGATATAGATCCTTTCCAAGTCTTGCTGATAACTGTACACAATTTACATGAGTTCATTTTCTACAATATAAATCAGAAGCACCATTGGTTATTCATAGATTTTTTAACTTTATTCACACGTAATTCAACATTAAATCAAAATTTTTAGGGGCTTTGTTTTTAAAAAATATCTTATTTAATCAAATATTTCATGCAAGTTTTTTGTCAAATCAAATCATATGAAAAAAAACCAAAAAAAAAAAAAAAAAAAAAAAAAAACAAATGTGATCCCATATAGACCGTAAGGTTCTACAAAACCTTAGTGTCCCTCCATAAATAATTAAGAGAGAAAGCTAAATAAATATTTATTTTTCAAGCCAGTTCATAAAAAAATTTAATCTTCAAATGAGTTCTTGAGAGGTTGAACTTAAATTTTAAAATACTTACATAATAATGGCTAAGCATTGCTAGTCAAAATATTATTCTTATGAAGCCAAGAAAAACTCACTTCTTCTAGATAATTTTAGTTAATATTATTTGATGTCGTGATACGGTAAGCACAGATAAATCATGCAAGTGTATGTGTTAATCGAGTATTATACATGTTTTTGAGTCTCTATATTGATCCCACAAAAAATTTGATATTTTCCAAAAATGTGAAAGTTCCAGTTTAGTAATCCTAGGCCTATTTTGAAGTATCGAAGGTTTGTGAATTTTTTTAAGTTCTTAATCATAATTTTTGCAAAAATAAAAGCCTAATTAATGAGCGTAAGGTTTTCGATCAAGTGAGAGAAGCTCTCTTGAATTGGAACTAAGAAACCTAGAGTTATCTAAATGATTCAAATATCATTGATAATTGAGAGCAGATATACTTCTTAGCCTCTTCTAAGGTCATAAAAAGGCTTTGGGTTTCAAGCTATAATTTAGTCGCCTAAATCATGCAAAGACCCCAAGGATTCCATGTTTTCTTATTAAATGCACAATCCTACTAACGATATTCATATTCCCATAGAAAGTGTAGGTTAACTTAGTTGTTCCCCTACCCTTCTTCCATCATCTTAGATTGCTTATTTTAATAATCCAAGTGGTTAATTTAAAAGTAAATGAAGCATGCAAAGTCAACATATCAATATATCCCAGAACATTTTAACAATCAAATGACATGAATATCTTTAAGTTACTTAAATTATCAATTTAAGGGAAAGAAAGATTCTCAAGTGGTATTTAAATTGGAAACAAAAACATGATTAAATAAATTAAATAAATTAAATAAAAATAAGTGTAAATGTATAGAAAAATAAAATACGATCAAAGACTATCCTTGTTCCCAAGATTTGTTAGCAACCAAACTTTCCTTCCTTGATTACAACATTTTGACTCTCTTAATTTATGTCCACGCACTCTCTCTTTTCACATAACATACATATAAGTAAAAGAAGTAAATAAATTTGTGAATGAGAAAGCCCTCCAGATTTCTTCTGTCATTTACTAAACCAAATTTGATCTTCAATGTAAAAAATGCCTAAAATCAATTTCAGACGTCTAGGCACCAAAGGGCAATGTCTGATTTTTGGCAGGCTTGGTCTATTGGAACGAAATAAAAGAATGGCATAGGTGCTTCGGCATCAGGCATGGGTGTCGAGGTACTAGTCCTAGGAGCTGGGTTTCAAAAAACTCATTTTTTTGGTTGAACAAGATCTTGGGGTAGCATCTAGGCATCAAATTTGAGCGTTGACATTCCAACTACTTAGTTTCTTGATCATGTAAGAGCTTCTTATAGCACCTAAATGCAAGAACTAGGCACCATGTCACCTAGAAATAACTTGCCTTTACTCTTCTTTGTTATTTGGTGATATCACATAGCTGTGAAATACACATCAAGCATGCTTTCATATGTGTCACTCAAGTAATATATGTTTGAGTCCATATATTGAACCCATGAAAACTTTTTTAATTTCCCTAAAATTAAAGGTACTAGTTTACTACAACTATGTTTGTTTGAAGAAGTTTTGAAAGGTTTTAAATCTTAATTTTGGAAAATGGAAGTCTAATTAGTTTTTTTTTAGTTTTTTTTATTAATATTAAAAATTTGCTTCTATGTATTAGATCATGTAAATTCTCAACATTCTTCCAATGATTTTCTCTTACATAATGTTGACAATCAAGGAAAAATTCTCCTAAGCCTCTTCCTATGTCATAAAAAACATCAAAAACTTATATTACAATTTAGTTGCCTTAACCTTGCAAAGCTTCCCCTGAATCCTCTAATTCTCTATGAGGTTGTAATCTCTTACCTATAATATATCTATTCCACTAGGTGAATGAGCATTAACTAACTTGTTCTTCTAATTAGTGGTCAAAGTTTCTAGATCACAAAGATTTTTAACATGTCAATGACAAATTCAAAAGTGAATAAAGTTTAGAAAGTTAACACATCAATATGTAACAAAGTCACTTAATAGTCTAAGGAAATATCATAACCAATCAAATGATTGTTGCTTCAGTAAATATTCTAAAAATGACTATTGTTTTTCTCTTGTATTGGATGACATGTTGATTACATGATTAAATATAAAGAAAATTAAGGACATGGAGAAGCTTATCAAGGGAGTCTCAAATAGTAAATTTATTCAACTAAAATAATTCTTAGTATTAGAATTAGCAAGGATGAGAGTGCAGGTATGTTAAAGCTATCTCACAAAGAATATATTAAGAAGTGTTATTTTGACCCCAATTATTGAAATAATGTAAAAAGACACTTTTATAATGTGGTGCTGCTCACCTACTGCTCACCTACCGCTCACTTATCACTCACCTACCTCCACCTACCACTTTCTAGCTTCTATAAATAGAGAGGGTGTGAGGCTTATGGGAGCAAGGGGAAGAGATCTTAAGCTATGACGAAGGAGGAGCAAAGGGAAGAGATCTTAAGCTACCACAAAGGAGGAGATAATAGCTAGAGAGCTAGAGAGGAGAAGAGCATCTTGAGGTCTAGTATCAAAGTGTCGCTTGAGAGGGAGGTCATAGAAGGAATATGAGGGTTCATCTCTATGTATAAGCTATGTATTCACCATTTCTTTTGCCTTAGTGAAATATTTGATTGATTCCCTCCCTTGGACGTAGATCCAGTTGGATCGAACCACATAAACGATATGTGTTTGCTTGTGTTCTTTGCGTCTCTTTTCTATGCCATGAAGTACATATCTCACAACAAGAAGTAACTACACAGATTTTACATGAGCAAGACAAAATTAGTTTGCACTAGCTTAGCTAGTCACTTTATACTATCTAAGAAATAACTATCAAAGTCTGAAGCTAAGCAAACACAGATAAAAAAACTCATTATACTTTAGTTATTGGAAGTTTGATGTATGTGATAATATTTACAAGACTATATATTGCACATTTAATGGGAGTGGTCAGATG
Organism: Phalaenopsis aphrodite; assembly: GCA_003013225.1. NCBI lineage: Eukaryota > Viridiplantae > Streptophyta > Magnoliopsida > Asparagales > Orchidaceae > Phalaenopsis > Phalaenopsis aphrodite. The sequence continues at coordinate 6,077,659 of NEWO01000001.1, forward strand.
GTTCGTGAATAATTAAAGAAAAAATCATTGAGAGGTGGTGAATTGATTTTTAGGATACTTGTGAGGAACAAACAAGAAAGAACTTTTTTTTGTAAGTGCAGAAATTAATCTAAAAAAAAATATATATATATATTCAAATCTTATATGAAATGCTGATGTTATAAGAAGTACATGTTATGTCTTCACTTAATTTGTGTAGCATAATAGTGAGTTTGTTTACCAAATTATAGAAGATTGTTGCTCTGTCTCCCATAGAAGTTAAGTATATGGCTATCATTGGCGCTCACAAAAAATAAAAATAATAATAAATTGCTACAAAGCTTTATTGTAGAACTTCACTAGAAGAGAATGGTAAACTTCAAAGTGACGAAGTACAGTCAACTAAGGAATCATTTTAGTATTCATTTCTCTCTATGACTCTTTATCTCTCTTCCTTTTTATGCTCTAAATCTTAGGTGTGATTCACGAACAAATCAGAATTCAACAAAATCAATTCTTTGGCGATTTGTTGTGAACAAATATCAAGAAATACATATCTTGCATGGGTAATACTGATTTAATTTCATGAATCCTGCATGCAACTTCAAATTTTTTTTATTTTTGGTTTGATATATTAAATAAAAATTAAAATCAACAGAATATTGATATTTTAAAAGCAAAAAAATTAAATAAATTTTTGACATCAAATGGAATCAATCAAACTTGTATGATTTCAATTTTTCAATTTTGACCAAATAATATAATCCCCTGCTGGGTGATGGGTTAGCCATGCCGTTTCAAAGCAGCTTCCCTTTTAGTATCCATAATCATCATACAATTACTGTAATGCTCTCAAGTCTAAAGATTGGTGATAAAATTTTTACATATTAGAAAAAAAAAAAAAGGCTTGGATGATCAAATCATTATATTACCATATAAACCTCCACTGTAATAAAAGGATTCATAAGCAGCCCAAATCTTCATCGCTAATCATAAACAAATCACAACTCGTGAGTTTGGTCATTGGAATTCCCTCACTGAACGGATCTTTGCCAAATGTCAGTGACATAATAAACGACACATTATCCCTCAAATCTTCTCGTTCAATTCATGTATCCGCCATGCATGAAAACACAGACAAAGTTAACGGATTTTAATTCAGAAAAAAATATCGTTTAATTCACAAATAACTTAAGATAATATTCATTAGTATTAATTGATTGCAGCACATAAAAAATCACCTCACTCTCTCTGCAGATTATGAACAGGTGCATACAGAACAGTTACTTCTGAACAATCTTCATCCTTTATTTAACTTTCAAGAGCCCTATTTCTACAACATTTTGCTATTAAACAAAACTCTAAGAAAAAAAAAATGTAAATAAACAAAGCAAAAAATTAAACAACCATGGCAATGCGCCTTGTGAGATCAATATAATCGCCTTCAGCAGCTCTGTATTTCCTCCATACTAAGATTCAGATAAAAGGCGAGCAATATAAATCATAAAGCCACAAACTTTATGTAATCTCATATCAAAAACTCTAAGCATTCCTGTTCATCTGAATCAGACTCTGTAGGCGACAGATCCTCTCCAGCGTTAAAGTGGTGCGTCCTCTTTCCGGGAGGCAGCATCATGAGCTCATCGAGAGCGCCAAAAGATAGCTTCCTTTTAATGGAACCCAGCATGGAGGAAACAAGCTCAGGCTGTTGCTGATCTCCAACGAAGAAATCGCCATCATAAACCAAATCGGAGCTTTCACAGCCGCTTTCGGCTTGCGTAGCAGAACCCATGAGATATCCCATAAGCTGGCAGTCGTTCAACTCATAAAAATTGTTTCTTTCTTTTCCGGCATATTGCTGCATTAAGTCGTGCTGCACAGGAGATTTGGTGAAGATCGACGTTGATGCCGGCGGAGGCGGCGGAGATGGCGATGGTTTCTCGTCGTTTTCCGGAAGAAAGCTGCCCTTATGCCTTACTCGGCAGAGAACCCAGTCGTCCAGCTGAAATTGTTCAAGTGAAAGAGTTAATTAGTATTCAAAACCCCTGTTTTAAACATATTTGTATTCTTAATTATGTTTTAAAAATGTTTTAATTTGCAGAATTCTTACCCGCATGGTGCCCTTATGCTTATGATGCATAGAAGTATTCGACTCAAGTAGGCGATATTCATGCATGACCCAATCAGTCTTGGTGCCTTTTGGCGGCCGGCCTTTGTAAAAAACGAGAGCTTTCTTAACGCCGAGGCAATGGCTGCCATTAGAGGCCAATATAGGTTTATCAGTGCCCGTCGCCTTCCAGTATCCACACGCAGCAGCGCGGTTCGGCCGAACACCATTCGGGTACTTGCGATCTCTTGGGCTGAAGAAGAACCATTCGCCCTCACCAAAAACCGCTTTCTCTGAAACCAAAACGCTGCGTATTAGTAATAAAAAAACACAACTTTGGGAATCTATACTCATCAAAATCCAATTTTTATATGATTAATGGATTCCAAATGTAGGAAAGGGTTAAGTACCGGGGAGCTCCCAAGGGTTGAACTTGTAGAGATCGATGTCTGCAATAATGGAAGAAGATGGAGGGAGAGATGAAGTTATCTTCTTCCTCAGGTAATGGATGATCAGCTCTTGGTCTGTGGGGTGGAAGCGGAAGCCTGGAGGTAACTGATAGCCATTTAAGCATCCACTGCCTTCCATCTTGGATTAAGCAGAGGAGCTATTGTTCAGCCGGAAGAATTACAGAAGGATTAGAAGAGGAACTATGAAGATTGAAAATGAGGGACTATTTTATAGGGAGAGAACTGAGTTCAATGAAGAAAAGTATACTGTGAGTTGAACTTTGTGTTTGTGTTGGATCATGGATGGTTCGTATTTTATATGTATCTCTGCCCGTGCATTCCATTCCCCTTTTTATTGATTCTTTTGACTTTGTAATTCTGAGGGGCCCGTTCTACATTTGCCTACAGAAAAATTCGCTAAGAAAGTTAATGAGTAAAATGAACATAATATATGATAATATATAAAACAATCTATTAAATTACAATTTCTTTTGGTATTTAAAAAATTTTCCTTTACTAAAGTATTCATTTTATAATTATATTGATTGCAATATTATGAATTAGAAATTAACTTTGTGTTATTCCATGAAAATATCTGAAGGATCAAGGAAAAGTGTTTTGTCATATATCTCATGCCCATACAAAGAAGGAAAAAGAATGAATTAGAATATTTCGTCAGATTTTTATCAACAAAAATTTCAAAAACTAAATTCATTTTGAGGTTAATATGAATCTATTACACTCATTTAAAAACCAATCGTCTAACTTAAAATGCATTCTTATTAAAATTTTATGAGGATAATTTGACCTAAATTTTATCCAACTCTAATTTGGATGAAAAATCAAATTAAATATTTTCAGAGCTTCTTCGAAACAAGCAATTTGTCGATATTCGTTAATCTCCAGCATTCTGAAGCTGAAACTCAAGAATTTTGAAGTTTCAATCATCAAACATCTGCTAACTTGAGCTGAGCTCGTCAATAGTTACTGGTAGATGAGGGCAAAGGCGAAGGGAGAAGACTCAGCCATAGAAACCAACAACAAGCCAGACAAAGGCCAAAATTTTGTTAAAAGAGGACAATTATGTATGATATTAAATATACTAGGAAAATTAAGGCGAAATATCCTGCTTAAAATTTAATTAGAATGTTTTTTTTTTTATAATTTGCTTTATTATGAGCATAAGGTATAATGTACAGTTAATAAAATACAAGTTATTTTTCTAAAAGATAAAGAAGAAAAAGAACATTGTAGATCCCATGAGCCATTAGAGTATTGAATTTATTTTGGTCATAACAGATACATATTTTGAGTACTTATGCTTCAGATTATGTAGTTTCATGATTGATATAAAGGAAGATGTTAAATCCTGATTTATTATTGGATTGTATTAAAATATTAATAGCGCCAAAAGGGAGAGAAGTGAAAAAGAAATTGAAGACAGAAGTAAAATCCATTTAGTATTACAAGCTAGTAGAAGAACAGTAAGATGCACTTCAGATAAAGAAGAAAAAATTGGTCAAAAGCATACAAGCCAAAACAGAAAAAAAGATCATTTAGGGAAAAAGGGAGAACTCTTGGAGAGGGGGCTTAAAGGTTAAAATAGAGAGTCCCCTTATCTCTCCTTATTATGTTATAGTTATTGGAGAATTTAGGATCTGTAGTGTTACAGTGAAAGTTATGTTTGGTTTACTTCAGAAAAAGATGTAAAGTAATAAAAATACTTGTGTTTTAATTTCATGTGTTTGGTTGGAGTGAAAAAAAAAAAACAAAGTACAATTTTACAGTATTTTTCAAATAGGGAAAGAGTCATTTTCGCTGAATTATATTTTTCGCCCAAAAGACCGATAAACAAAGATGGTGTGCTACTTATTGTTTTCATGGGCTCCCCTTCCCAAGAAAATATTACGTCTGGAGTCCGGACATAGAGTTATGTTCGGACTCTAATAAAAATTTGATGTGTGTCAAACATATATATTATTTTATTGTAAAAAACAGAGAAGTATGAAGTCTCCCGCTCATGATGTACAATATGATTGTTCTGGAGGTTTTTTTTTCAGTACAACCATATTGTACTAAGTAAAAAATCATCTAAATAAACAATTTGGCGTGAGATATATAGTGTACAACATGATTGTACTCAAGAAAACCTCCAGTACATGATAATCAAAACTGGTCAAGCTTTTCAACCCGATCACGGTGAATAACATAGTTGTATCGAATGTTTTTCTTCAGTATAACTATGTTGTACTAGTGAAAGAACATCTAAATAAATAGTTCGATATAAAAGAGATTGTGTACGACATAGTAGTACTTAATAAAGCCTCCAGTACAACCATATCGCACTCGAGAATCAATTCGGGTCGAGCTTCTCCGTTTCTTTCTTTTTTTTTTTTATTTTATTTTATTAACAACTGAGTTACTGAGGAATCAGAAGAGAAACATTAGCTTTTGTAGATTTTATGGTTATTTTTGCTCATCTTTGGAAAATTTTAGGTTAAATTCTGCTTAAATCCTCCAACTAAACGGCCCTAAGTCTGTGTAGGATTATTTATTTGGAAGTTTTGCATTCATGACACTCAATTCTTATGTATTTACACATCGTACAGCTAAACTTTCATTTTTACTTGCATATACCACCTCACCTTGATTGGAAAATGTGCATTTCACTTTTTAAAGGTTAAAATGGTGGTATAAAAATATTTGGATCGTTAAAATGTAACAAAAGAACATAATTTAGGTGTTAGATATGTAAATTCAATGTAATTGTGTGGCGTGTAAACCTTTTATTGTGTTTGAGAATGAAATCCTAATACATAAACACCACTTTAATTGAGATGCTCTCTGGGCTGTTTGGTTTTAAGTAGATGCAAAATAAATAGAGATGTAATGAAAATAAGGTCAATATGATTTTATTAGTTACAGAAGCTTTTAAGAAAATGGTTTTATGTTGATTGTTTGAATATTGATAAATGAATTATAATAATATGTTATTTCACAATTATGAAATTTATTGTGAAAATGTCTAACTATAAAAATTTTGCTGAAGATCAAATGAATTTTTTGTCATTATTCATCATAAGTTAGTTCTACTTAATTTATTTTATTTTCATCAATTATTTTTTTAAGTTCATAATTAATTTATGTGATAAATATTCACATACAATGTTAACATGCAACTACTCTAGATTTAAATTTTTTCCTACTAGCAAACTCAATATATAATTTTGATAGTTGTCATCTTCACTAAAAGAACAATCTATATCTGAGTGGTACACTCATTTCTTTTGTTGAAACTACTTCACAACAAGCTTTATCTTATAGCGACAACTAACATCTTACTCTTTTTTTAGTCTATAGATTCACTTGTTATGCGTGTGTCATTTTGCCATCTGACAAGTCTGCCAAATCTCATGTCGGATTTGACGTTAGTGACTGTGTCTCATCATCCATGACAAACTCTCACTCATTTGAGCCTTCAACATGAGTGGTTTCTTCATTGCACCCTGATTCATCAATATCAGTTAATAAATATTGTGCAATGAAGGAGAATACCTCAATATCGATCATGTAACTCTGTTTGATCTATTGACTTCAGTAGCAGGTGATTGAGGAACTGGTGCTTTACCAAATTGAGCACCTATCCTTTTTACATTTTTCTGATTGGTGGGGCTTTTTTATGTATCTACTATAGAGCTCAGAAGATTCTTTGTATGAAATCAACATGTAAATGAGTGCAGTTATAGTGAAGTCATCTCAAGTAGAATATATTAAGAATATCATATACATGTTCAATTTGAGTGAGGCAAAATCAGTTTGCCCCCGTTATGTAGTAACTTCAAGTTATCTAATGAACTATCACCCAAATATGAAATAGAGGAAGTACACATGAAAAAACTTCATATGCTTCGCAATTAGAAGCTTTATATAATCGATGAAATGTATATGATAGATGTAGTGTTAGTGGTTAGTAGGTACATGAGTAATACAGTGAAACATCATTGGAGGCAGTGAGGTGGATTCTTAGGTACTTGAGAAGGACAATCAATAAGACACTTTATTCAGAGGTACTAGAATTAATCTTTAGGGATAAACAAATTAAAATATGAAAGGACTTTCCCAGCTAGCTCTAATGGCGGCGTGTTTCGAGGACTTCAGCAAACCTGTGAGGGAGAGGGAATGAGGAGAGAGAAGGGGAGAAGGGGACTCACGCTCAAGGCTTCCGAGGAGAGGGGAAGATGAGCGGGAGGGGAGACAAGCGGAGAGAAAATGAAATTTAGGTGTACGGGATGAGTAAATTAGGTCATTTGTCTCAGATTTCTGTCAAATATGTGTTAGACTTGTTCGACTCTAACAAGTAAAGTATCTGCAATGTTTTTCTCCAACGCAATTTCAATGCAAACTCCATCACAAACCTAAATATAAATTTCGTCGTTTTCTGAACTCTTATACCGACGAATTTCTGATGTAAATCAGACGTTAATTCTGACGTAATTGTCATTTTTTTTGCCTCTTATCTAACACTAATCTGACGTTAACATTTGCGTCAGAAATATATGATGCAAATATCAAACGCTAATTCATTCTCCTTTTGTAGTGTATATTGAATTTTTTGGTGTGGTGTGGTTCCATGATTTTTTCCAGTTCTTGGGTTTTTTCACATTAAATCATTGTGTGCTTTGTGTGTTTTTCTGAAATTACTTATTTGTGTGTTTCTGTTCAAATATTTTGTTCCACATCTCTCAAATTACTGTTCCACATTTATCATAACCTCATTTAATTGGTCGCTTCCAAAAATCATGGTGATTGATACCCATTATACCTTGATTTCCTGCTTACAATATTTAATGATCTAGTCGGTTTAACCTAGAAGTTCAAGCTTAATTGTGAAACATTTATTCTAACATTTTGTTTAGCATTTTATCGCTAGACTAAACCTAATTACTCCATATGACTTGTGAGAACTCTCCATTTTGGAGATCTCTGTCTTTTGAATGGAAGTTTCTTGCATGTATATTTAACACTCCATACTACAACTTTAAATGAATATATCTAAAACGCTAAGGTTTTTTATAAAGCTTTCAACAAATAATAATAATAATAATAATAATAACAAAAAAAATATTTTTTTTTCTTATCCCACTCTTTACAAGAAAGATATAAGCTCGATCAACATGTATATTAGGTGTGCTTGGCTCTCATTAAGCTAAATATAAAATTTTTGAAGATTCAAATGAATACCACTGAGTTCCTATGTATTTATATATCTTAAACTAAAGTTTATACATATACGCCACCTTCTTATGCATGGTAACCAATGTTTCATTTTTTATGAGCTAAAATAAAGCCACTTTTGATATGAAAGGAAAATTTTGGGTGGTATAAATGAGAAAAAAAAATAAAGTTTAGGTGTTAACTATATAAATATATAGGAATTTGGTGGTATGTAGATAAATGCCCCCAAAATATTTTTATAAAATTACAAGACATTCATCTAGTGGTCATACATAAAGTTTAATTTAATAATCATTTTCAAAATAAACAAAAAAAAAATTGCATATCTTGATTGGAGAACCGACATGCAAAATCCTCTCATTGAAGAGAAAAATTTGCGTACATAAGTCGTTTGCAGAGCTGCGTACATCAGATGTTATTCAAAAGATATTGGGGAGTTTTATTCGCGTTATACCCCTGTAACATATTTGTAACCTACCTATAACCCCAATACGCTTTGAATAACCTTCGATGTATCAGCCCTGCAAGTGTCTTACGTACTCAAATTTTTCTCGTCATTGCAAAAAGTAATTACAAAAATATTTTTATTTAACCGGCACGAAGTAGTAAAGTAACATGAAATATCGCGAGTTCGGGCTAATAACGAGAAATATAAAATATTTATTTCCTCTTTTGCGCTTTACAGTTGGACCAGGAAACCAAGCAATGCAGGGAATATACCTGTCATGCATTATAATTAAAACTAGTTCCAAAACTATGTTGAGCGAATGGAAATTACTAACAGAAAATTAAAAGGATTGGAAGCTGTTTTGGAAAATAAGATCATCTTGACATGCTCAAGGTTATCTGAACAAAACTTATATTGTAATCTAATTTGACTCTTTATCTCTATATAGTAATACCTGTTAGAATATTCATGATAATAGTCAAGATGATAGAATGAGAGGTTAACATTTTAGTTTAATATGTATATCTGACGAACAAATTGATTACAAAATTATAAGAGATTGAAATTTTCATGTATGAAATGTGAAAGGAGAAAAAGTCATGAAACATGATCTAGTCGAAATAATTCCAAAAGAATATATGATAGGCTACAAATGACACCCTTATCCATAAGTGTGAAAAATAGTAGACTTGAATTAGTTTGAACATATTTGATTGTAGAAATTGGAAGAGTTTAGAGGTATTAGAGTTATTTTTAAGAGATCGTATGTTAGTTTGTTGTTTATTCTTATTTCAAGAAGGAAGCAAAAAGATACCAAGAAGCTCTGTTTAATCTAGTTGTTGATGGTGTGCATCGACTTATTGGACATTAATTGTGTCAACATTATATGATAGTAGATGAACTCAGCAACAACCATTTGTGTTGATGTCAACGATGTGTATCAAACCTTGTAGATGACGCATTCATCAAAACTAATGATGGTGACAGGTTATGAAATTGGCAAGTGTTAGAAATGATGTTGATGGCGTTCATTAATTAAACTTTTATATAATGATGTGCAACATTGTTAGTAATGATGGGCGATAAGGTTGATGAGCATCAATATTTGTGGCAAAAGTGTGAATAAACCATTTGATTTGCCTTTGGTAATATTGGATAATGAGATTGTTTGCGTAGAGATTGGAGACAACAATGTTAATTTCTCATAAGTGATGGCATCGATCAACAAAGTACATTGAATTTATATGTGACATCTTGCATTAATCTTATAGGCAATGGTTGTAAAAAATCTTATAGACGTTAGTGTTTAGAAGACCGTAGTAGGCGGTGATGGACAAAAAATCAGAGCCAACAGTTTGTAGTTAACTGACTATTCTTTGAATATGATGGTCAAAAGTCCATAATTAGATGATGACAATCTAGCAATGTTTTTTGAGAGAGTGTAGTGTGACAAAAATGGTTAGAGGAAGGTAGTGAGTGACAATAGTTAAGGGACCATATATGAACGATGATGATCATGAGACTTTAGACAATAGATGGTGGTTAAATAATTATAGTGAGGTGAAAATGGTTGAGTAACAATAATCTATAGTTGGACAACCATAAATACCTGAGATTAGTTTGGTAATTTTAGTAGAGTCTCATTGGTGAAACAATTGTAATAAATTTATATTAGTAGAGCTATCATAGTTAGGTGATGCTAGTAGTCAGAAAAAGATGCTCCAACAATGATAGTGAAGTTATAGTGGTCCAATTGAGGGCTTAGATGGATTAATGGAAATGGATGGGTGGCAGAGGTTAGATGTCAGTAGCTAATGACAATGGTGATCAGGCAACAACAATTTTATGACGGTGGCCAGGTAGCAAAGGTCCAACGATGGTAGTTAGGAGTAGCTCAAAGATTTCTAAAATATTTTGGTTATATCCAAGTTCTATTCTCCCTACTGATATGAGATAAATTTATATGATTTTACTGCATTAAATTTCATATTAATTCTCTTGCTTATCATGATAATACTCTTAAGAAGGTATTTTTGTCATATTTGTGTAGGTGATAAGTTGGACGGAGTTTTAGAGCGAGAAGAATGAATTTCAACAGTTAAAAGAGCCATTTAACCAACACACCCACACTGCCTTTTACAACACATCCACGCCATAAATAGAGCACACCCACGCTAGTTTAAAACACCTGCACCTAAATCACGACACACCCATGCCCATAGTTTTCAGATCTGGTGCACATGTGCTCTGCTTCAACGCATCCACACCTTCTTTGAGGCAAACCAACGTCAAGTTTACTAAACCAAATTTAGAAAGATGATTCTTATTTCTGTTGAGCTTTGCCTATACATATGACTTTAGGGACGTCTTTAAGGCATCTCATTAGGTTGGAGGTTGTAAGAGGAGAAGAAATTTGGTGAGAAAAAAGTTCTCCTCTAGAGGTTTCTTGCTCTTTTTGGAATGAAACCTCTATGTTCTATTTATGCTTCTTATCTTCCTCTTTGTTCTTGTGTTTTTCTTTTAGAGTTTTGTATGAGAGAGAGAGAGAGAGATCTTTTATCTTAAGAATAAGTCTTGACTTTTTTGTTTTACAACTCTTTGTTTCTTAGAAAGATGATCTACATAGTGTTTATGTCTATGGGTTTCTCTACTATGTATGGCTAAATTCTCCTCGTGTCTACATGATGTAGGGTTAGTGGATTTATCGTAATTTTTTGAGATGTTTTTAATGTAGCATTTTTTTTCACGATTTCATGGTTTTATGTTGTTGATTAATCATCTGGATTTCATTTAGTTCTAGCCTGACCAATTAAGATGCAATAATCTTTCGTGATCTATGTACCCATTGCATAGTAGAACAAATAGGTTACTCACAGAATCTTGAGAAGATAAACATATTTTGGTAGGATTTTTAAATTCCACGGATGTCCTTAATTGAAAGAGACTGCTTTCTTTCAAGCTAAAATTATGTTTGATTTTTATTGAAGACATCAAAAGTCCCTTGGTCTATTAATTCTTAATTTAAGTAACCTTAGAGGATAGACATATTCCAACAAGATTCTACAACCTTGATAGGAGATTGGAAACAATATGGGGTTAAGCAAAACTTAACTTAATGGGTTTCTAACTCTTCTTTTGACCTAAGCATAGACATAAGAAAAAACTTATCTCCAGTTGAAAACTATCTAAGCATAGGCATAAGAAAAAACTTATCTCCAGTTGACAACTATCACATAGAAAACTATCAAGAAAAATCACAAAACCCCCACAATACCTGAAGCATAGAGACACGAGCCTCGTCACTTATGAAGAACCACAAAATTTTCTATGCTTTTGATTTTCTACTTTCTACTATCACTTTTTTTTGAACAATTAAGGAATAGCCTTTAAATTTTCATCTAAATATTTTTTAGTTTTTGAAAAGATCCAATGACTTAATGATGCGTTGAAAATGTGTTGCAATTTTCTTTATATTTTCTTTTTTTTTATGTTTTTTCTTATACTTTTATAAGGTTTATTTGTGTGTATATACAATATACATATTATGAGATAGCAAAGGGAGCAAAAAAAAAAAATCATGCAAACTGTCAGACCAGCGCTTAGGCATTTATGCCTAGAGCCTGAACTAGCTTCTCTTTTTTCCAATGTTATTGAGAGCCTAGAAAGTAGGCACCCAAGCTTGGAAAGGAGGTACCCAAATAAACACCTGGGCACACAATCTGGCACTTAGGCATCTAAAGAGTAGGCTCATCACATCGTGTAAGAAATAGAGCACCTAGAAAGGGAGCGCTTAACCCGACAATTAGCCTCCACCTCTTGGGAACCAAATGATCTGTGCTGGTGCTTAAGCATACAAAATTGACCTATAGCAGTTTATGCAATTTCAAGATGCTTCACTCATCTACATGCTTAAATACCTATATTTAAAGTAAAAGGGGAGTTTTTTACTTGTTTTTTTCCCACTTATTCACTGATGTAGAGAGAAGAGATGGCTTAGGGAGTGTATATGTGTGTGTGTTTGTGTGTGTGCACGCTTTTGTGTGTCTTAGGAGTGTTTCAGAAGTGATTTTTGTGTGCTTAAATTCTGATAGTAAGAGTAAGGAGGTTATGTTGTATTAGTGCAAGTGATGTTAGTGCTTAAAACCATACATATTATATAATTTTCTTCTCTTCCTTTGACTAGTTTTCTTAGAAATCTCAACGAATCCATGCCTTCATTCGTAGAAATACTAATTTTTAAACTTGTTTTTTTTTTAATCTTTTTATCTTAATTTACATTCAAACTAACCATTTTAATACTTAAAATTAATTGTAACCTTGGACCTCGACTGTTGACTAATAGCACAATTAAGTTAAAACATAAGAGTTTAGTGGAATACAAATATTGCTAGTAGATTCTTACACGCCTAGTGGGGAATGTGAATGCCTAAGAATTCTTGTAGGGTTAGGACAACCTAACTACAATATGAGATCCCAACGCTTGTTATATTTTGGAAAATAATAAAAGTAATAGGCCTCCTTTGACAACTATAGTAGAAAAATCATATAGAGGAATTTGGATTTCATAAAACTTGTTTAAGAGAGAAACTTAAAATTTTAAAACTCTACATTAAATTTTGGGTTTTTAATTTACTTTTAAAACTTAACCAAATCTCGACACTTAAAGCTAAACCTAAGATTAGTTGACTAGAAGTTTCACCCTTCTCTGTTGGATCAAAGCACCTTCAATCCATATACTACTTGATCAACTTAAGTACTTGTGCTATTTACATTTGCTTCACTGCATTGCAAATCAACTTTTTGGGGTCATTGCCAGAGAATGATGTTAATTTCTAATTTAGGTGGATTTTGGCTGAAACTTTAAAGTTTAGATTTGAAAAATCATAGCGCTATTGTCATTTTGCATGTTATTTTATGTTTTTCATTAGTTATGTTACTTTATATAGTGTGGAAAAACTCCAAGAAAATCTTGTGCCTTGTGATTTTCTTTTGCTTATTGCATGTTATTACTTAAGAGTGATTATTGCTTTATGTATATTGTATGTTGTATTTGTGTGATTTGTTAGTTTAAGGTCATTCATTAGTTGGTCATAAGTGTGCATGCATAGGACTGAATCTACTGAACTAGTGTTGTATAACCCTGAAATAGGAAAAAAAATTAGGAAAATTAGAAATCTCAAGAGACTAAAAATTAAGTTAGAAGCAATGACAAACCCTCAAGAAGAAATATTCACCTTAGATCACATAGTGATTATGCCGACCATTTCGTAGAAGAGATCCACCAAAGCATCAATAAATCTACTGTAGACGTGAATTTCTTTGAACTAAAGCTTGACATAATCACCCATTGAAGACTCTAAATTGCACTTAGCAAATTTTTATGAATTAGGTATGATATTTAGGTATAACAGTGTATCTAACATTATTGTTAGACATACGGTATTCCTTTTTTCACTTAAGATATGGCTAAGATGTGATTGAATTCTTTAACACCAAGGTCTATCGCTACTTGGACTAACCTAGCCCAAAAATTTCTAGCAAAGTACTTTCCACCCTTTCGAACTACGAAGCTCAGAAATGATATAAATTCCTTCATCCAGTTAGAGAGTGAGTCAATATATGAAGCTTGTGAGAGGTTTAAAGGTTTGCTTAGGAAGTGCCCACACTACACCTTACCGAATTGGGTGATTATTTAGACTTTTAATAACATATTGCTGAAATCTTTGAGGTCTGTTATAGCCATTGTAGCTAAAGGTTATTTGATGACTAAACCATTTGAGAAGGCCCATGCATTGATAGAAGAGTTGTTTACTAATAATTTTTAATGGCCATCCAAGAAAGTTAAGCTTATGTAGGTAGCCAATGTCCATAATACTGATGTATTAGTAATTTTGACTTCATAAGCAACATAAATATCAAGCAAGTTAGACAATCTAGGCTTAACATTTACACCAAAATCACTGACAATAGAACAAATGCCTGTGGACAATTAGTTGATCCTAGTGTTACACCTCCGGAGTCTAATAAATTCTATTAACAATAGATAAAAAAAAGCCCTACTCCAATTTTTTTATTCTTTTTTCATTTTCTTAGGAGTCGTCTGTTGTCTATCATCGTATGATTTACTTTTCTAAGTAAATCTCTCTTCCCGATCATAAAGATGATCTGGAAAAGAGAGGATCATAAAATAAGGACATACAATTAAGATAGAAAAACAAGAGAAAGAGCATGGGGAACTTTTGTAAAGTAAACTTCGCGTGATAGCCCAAGAGCATTCGTTCAAACAAGATCGAATTGAAAATGCCTTAGAAATATATCTGTGAAGAAGACCTTCCGAAAGCAACCCAAAACAGAGAGTCAAGTGTGTGTCTTTATTCTGGGATCAAGAGCAACTCATAAAGGAACATATTCTTTTATTAATTAATTCTTAGGGGATGCCCAAGAGTACTCTTGATTAAAGAAATCTTGCTTACATTCAAGTGCTGACTAGTGAGAATATCACAAGGATTGTTATCTCACAGGACCTTTTCGATGCTATCAAAACTCTCACTGAGCCACAGAGCAAAGAGAGAGTCTCTTTCATTTCAAATAGATAGCGACTCATCGTCAATCGAGGCCTATGAAATAATTAGGTCGACTCATAGGGTCCACACTATGCTTCAAAGGCCTAACCAGACCATAAGAGTAGATGGTGAATCACCGTATACCAAATGGGTGGCGACTTATCAGCAATCAGAGACTACAAGATGACATTGACGAAGCGTCAAAGTGAGCGACATGCTCAAAGAGGTTAACCAAATATAATCTATGGAATAAATGCCTATTAAACATAATATGCTTATAAAAATATACATTTATATCTTTAATACTAAATGTCGACCATACTGATTCATGTTCTTATGAAATTGTTTCTTAGATTTGTTTGGCATGAAAAATAAGGTTTATAAATACAGATATTCAAAATCATGCAAAGTTTGTTTTTAAGAGTACAGACTGATTTTTAATTTATATATAACAATTATTAGACATTCATATGTGTATAATATCTTTCATATGTCTAGTAGAAAAGTTTTTAGAATATCAAATATTAGAAATTCAATTGTTAAAACTAAATAGCATTTGAGGTTCTAATTATTGAGTTTTATGATCCAAACATATGATATTAACTATAACATACTTATAAAATCATAAAATTAAATAAATTTATTGAAATAAATTAGAACATATCATCATAAACCCAAATCTTGACTATTAAATTGCTATTTTTGAGGTTAATAATTATTTTAAATAATATTTTAATTGACACTAAATGCTATTTTAAGCACAAAATTTTATGATGGGTAGGAGTGGGGGTAAATATGATCATATATTTGCATGAATCACTAAGAAAAAAAATTAATACAAGTGAGGTTTTAACTAAACAAGGTATGCTTATGATTTATACCAATTCAAAGCATGTAGGTCATTTCATTAATCAAATTTCCTTTTCCTAATTTATCCAATTCATACTAATTATCATAAACTATATAAAGTAAATATGATACTTACTTTACTAGTAATCTTTTAAGATATCCATAAAACAATTGATTTTAACATTTAAAATAAATCCAAGTTTATTGATCCATGAAAATTGTACTAAAACCCACCCAAAAACAATTTCTAATATATATTATTTATTAATTATCAACCCAAAAATCATGCCACTTTTCTAGCATGGGACCTACAAATTTTGTCATATGAGTCGGGGACACTCTCTTTCTAAATTATCTCTATTAATGCCCCTACATCTAATTATTTCAATTACTTCAATTCTTTTCCAAAAAATAAATAAATAAATAAATAAATAATAAAAATAAATAAAAAGTTCCTGCATAGCCTGACTACCACAAATTCAACTAAAGCCAACCAGCAGAAGCCAGAAATGTCACATTCTTCCTACCTAGCTTTCTTTGTCCTTTCTTTTATGTCTCTACTGCTGTAGTTGTTTTCACCTCCAGTCTGAAACATAGTCCAAAATCATACATGGAAAGAAAAATTTATACAATAAACCTTCAATTCCTTAGACTTCCCTTCATCCATAATTATACAATCATAAAGTGCACCTCCTTTTTTGTCCCCATCTTAGTAAAATATTTACATTTATGTCTATCATAATCTATCCAACATATGATTAGCTGATGTCGTTTAGAAGAAGAAGCTGCCTCCCTCTAATCCTACATCCTTCTCTTTCAAACTCTTCGTAGGATTGATCCAACTGCTAGCTGAGAAAACTAAGAATATATTTACAATACCTAATTATGGATTTTGTGGCTGCCTACTAATGCAATTTTGTTTTCTTCATTGGAAGATTTACATATATACCACTTAATTTTTATGTATTTACATATCTAACACCCATGCTTCATTTTTTTCATGTATGTGGTCATAACTATGCAAGAAAATGAATATTTTGCATTTGTAATGGTTAAAATAGTGATTTTTTTGATGTGATATAGAATATTTGGGTAGTATAAATGTGCAAAATAAAGTTTGTGTTAGATATAATTACATAGGGATTGGATGGTATGTATGTAAAGGGCCCTTCTTAATTTAATTGACCGGGCTATAGGGGAGGATGGTCAAATATTATCATTTGGGATTTTTTTAATGTAATGATTTGTTACCAACGACATGGAATCCTTAGATTATAGTGTGTGGAACACGAAAAAA
>NEWO01000001.1:6103275-6141971 GCA_003013225.1 Phalaenopsis aphrodite
AATTAGACTTAAGAGAAGTTCTAGACTACTAAAATCGGTCTTAGCTTGGAAGCAAAATTGGTTTTAAGTTGTGCTAACTAGTCCTACTAAATTACAAACTACTATTGAAGATTTAGTCCTACAAAAATTCTACTAAAGATATTTGAATTGGTGATAATCAAGTTATAAAGCTACCCTCCCTTGCAATGATATAAGTGGTGTGTAGGAAATGAGTACTTTAAATTATAATTGTGGCTAGTTATAAATAGGAGCCACTCTCTTCTTTTCCCCCTCTTGAATGCATAAAGAAGTTCAGTTAAACTGGTTTTAATTCCGTAAGCCCAAATTTGAACCCATCAAATATTATTTCCCTATCTCTTTGCATCTCCCTATAGTTTTCTTTTTACTTTATATCCAATAGTTCAACGTGAATATTTTAATCATTCTTTCATAGCTCTCCCAAGTCATTATGGATCATAACACATTTTAACTAATCATTAGGCCAGAATGAAAAGTAAATTAAGCTTTGAAGAATACTCACATATTACCGATTAAAAACCAATTTTAAAAGCATTTATTATTCCTACACAACCTACTTATTCACCATAAGAGAAAAGATAAATGACTGCTCACAAAGCATAAAGAGAACACCACAACACATCTTTGAAACAAAACAAATCTAGTAGAATTGTGTTTACAAACAAATTACAATACAAAAGAGATGACAATACTTAGCTTGTTCCCTTTACAAAGTGCTAGAATTTTCTCTCTAAATGACCTCCTAATCCTCACTACAGTGTTGAATGTCTTCCCTCCAATACAACTCACTAATCTCACTAAACTCTCCAAGTAAAAGCAAATATCACTCAAAATGTAATTCTAGACTTCACAAAGACTTTCTTCCTCGGTTTCAGAAATTTTCTCCTCTTAAAACATATCCCTAGAAGCCTCTATATCGTCTGCATAACTTCCCAAATCATGTAGGAGTAACTACTGAAAATTGCTCTGGCAGTTGCGCCTAGGTGTCAAGCTCTCTGTCTGTTAGTTCAGGCATGGGCACTTGGGTGCCCAAGAAAGTGGCGTCAAGGCTCTTGGTAGGAACTTCTAGGCGTCAGCCCCTTAGGTTCCTTTTTGCTCCATGACACCTCCACTTTGCTCCATTTTTTATCCAATTCGTTCCACTTCTACTACCTATTATATCAACAAAAAAAAACATAAAATACCTTTCTTTAAAATGCAATTTTATCCATAAATATATAAAAAATATAAAAGAAAATAATCATGCTTTTCTACACTTCAATCCTCACTTAGGGCCATTATTTCATTATTGGCATCAATGTTTAATGTCACATGTGTAGGATATCCAAGAGAATAATTTTGTATAATTCACTACACATTCACAACATCTCGTAGCTCAGGACAACCATCTGAGACATCCAGTATGTGTTCAAGACATGAAATCAAGGTTTGTGATAATTCATCCTTAACTTGGAGAACCCACAGTTGAACGGACTCACCCAATACTTTGAACATGTTTGATGTCCACTATGGTGATTAGAGGTTCATTTATACCCATTCAGACCCTCCACGAGTTAAGGAAAGTCACAGAGCCTTCTTATGCCCACTACAGGAAAATTAGGGTTTTAATCACATTACCAGCGTGTACTTCAAAACGCCCATTGGTGACAGCTTGTTTGGTCAATGTAATAGCAAGGTACTCATTTATGAATTTAGGGGATCATAATTTACATATATTTGGTCTTTCATGGCCTTAAGATCGAGAAAGTCTTTCATCGGAAGTTCCCGAGTGAAAAGAGGGTTTTTAAGGCTCAACCGGTGCTTAGGTGCCAATCTCAGGAGCCTAGGTGCCAGAATTTGGCATCTAGAGGCAACACAGCTCCCTAGGCAGTAAAAAAATGTTGATATGCCTTAGATATGGTAAGATATGTAAGAGGAGGATCAAAAGCTGATTGAATGACTTCATTTAGATGGTTCTAGGTGGCTTCATAGTGCCACTATAGGTAAAAAGGAAGGGAGATTTTGAGCACCTGGGTTTTCTTCCTTAAGTCATTCATTCATGGAGGGGCTTGAGCTTTGGAGGAGCTTAGGAGGGATGTTCATATTCTTTATAGAGAAAAAAAAAAGATTAAGAACATTCTTCTTCTCATTTTTCAAATTTTGGGGAGCTGGTGAGGTGAGAGCTTCCTCTTTATTTGGAGAGAGTTCTTAGAGAGAGCAAGAGAGGAAGGCTCTTCATCTTCCTCATGGAGAGAAAGCCAAGAGAGCCCATCTCCTCCATCCTCTTCCCTTTCTCACATCCTTTACCTTCCTCCACCACTTACCTTGACTGTGTAAGGAGATTTTCTTGAGAAGAAGAAGCATTACTAGGAGAGCTTCATCTTATCTTGGAGGAAGGAAGATTCTAGTAAGCATGTAGTGTTTCTAGAAAAGAGAGCGTCATCCTACATTAGAGAAGGACTATTCTAACAAACTTTTTCGACGATCTCACCGGCGAGGAGAGCTTCCTTATTTCTTTAGGGAAGTACTTGTGTGGCCTTCTCTCCTACCATTATGATAGCTTCATCCCACTAAAAGAAACTCATCCACAAACTTCGCATTAGTGAGATTCTCTAAAGCTCCTTTGCTTTTCTTTCTTAACTAGCCCTTGGAATAGCTTACGCTAGGTGCTTGTCAGTTTGGTTGCCCACACAAGTAAAGGTTTAACTGGCCACTCGTACCATCTGACTCGATTGATTTCCCATGTTCGAACGATCCAATTAGACAAACAACACCCCCAACCATACGCCTTTTGATTGGCCAGTTTTTTGGAGTCGTCGTCGGTTTGGTTGATGATACACCTAAAATATATAGTATTTTTATATATATTTTTATACCTATTTTTGAGATATTACTCTTTAATGAAATGTATTTATGTGTTTTTCTTATAGGTACAATCAAATTGATGGAAAATGCTAAAAGAAGTGAAAAAGAGTCAAATTTGGAGTAAAAATGAAGAAAAGTGCAAAAATAAATTGGGGCGCCTAAGCGTCAGAGCATCCTTGCCTAAACGCTAAGTACCTCGCGTTTAAGCGCCAAAACTAGTTACTTGAAGAAATATTAATTGGAGTGAAATTTTGAAGAGGTGTTTGAAGCAACCCTTGATAAAAACTTGGGAACTAGCCCATGAACATGAAAATTCGTTCAATTGGCTTATGAGGAGGCAATTTCTAGAAGATTCATTGAATGGAGACACCTTTTTTAAGAGACACCAATTCACCTTTTGGATTTTATTAAGGAAGACTTAGATCATCAAAGCAAGCCGACAGGGGGGACCAGCAATTAACCACCAAAATTTACCATCGTCGTTGGCCACCTTTATTTTATTTTATTTTATTTTGAGTGTTTATTTGTATTGTGAGAGAAAGAAGAGAATTCAAAGAAACTTCAAGACATTTGATGGAGAGATATTGAGATAAGTGTTTATCTTTGTAACTACACTTGGTTTTTAATTAAGATTTCTTGTTTGTGTACATGATTTCTACTTTTAAACTCATGTGTGGTTGTGTTTTCTCCATGAATTCTGAGTAAATTTCTTTATTTTTTTCCTTAAAATGATAAGTGATTAAATGTTTAAAGAAAGTTGTGTGAAGTATTAGACTTCAATTTGAGACCTTGCACTTCATTTACTTTCTGATTTGGCCAATTAAGATGTTAAATCCTGTTGTGAGAACATGTTAGATCCGAGATGGTATTGTCTCAGTCAACAAATGGTTGAAATCACACATTAATTTCATCAATGAGAATGTAGTTCATGGGGTTGAGTTTAAATAAATATAAAAAGATATTTTCAAGGCTGTATAATTAGAGGACTTTAGAGTGACAAGCTAAAGCCCCCAATTTGATTTATAGTTTTAGGTTTTGATACGAGATGTTAGCCCCCAAGTGGAAGGAGAAGAGAGAACTCTAGAGTGAGAGCTAGTATCATCCCTGCCTAGCCGTCCTCAAGACTATTCAAACTATAGATTAATCAATGTTCTTTATATCTTCTCTAGTAAGGTTAATAAATATTATTATTTCTATTTGGCACAACACATTTAGCATACTTTCACAACTGAATTTCTATGTTTATCACTGATTCATGATAAGGAAAAAGATATTTTTCTTATATTGTCTTTATCTTGCAAGTATTTTAGTTAATTTAATTAGTTACTTACTTTATTTTCAACTATAAAAAATTACAAAAAGAATCGAATTTTTATTCTTATTATAGCATCTTAAATTTGAGTAAGAATATACATTACTAAGTATTTAGTTATCTAAAACTAATCTTTCCTGTGAGTTTGATATTTGGGACTTAATCAGAAAGTTTTATATTACTTGATAACAATACGTAAACGTGTGTAGTATCCCATATTAAAATATTATAAACATAATCGCATACATCGCATTTTACATCTTTATATATAGAAGAGTCAAGATCAGTCGACCATGCTAGGCAAGTTGGTCGGCTGACGCTAATCGAGACAGCCGTACACCTATTTATTAGCCATTTTTTTCCTAGTGGAAGCCCTAAGTTAGGAAGCACATTCGTGGCCAATTCCTTTCCCAATCCAAGTGAATTCCCATTACAAGTCTTAGCCTCAATCCTTGTAGGTCAGAATCATGATTTCCTATGACTTTGGTGCTTCTAATTATCTTTGGAGGGGTTGAAATAGTTTGATCTTGAAGGATGGGAAAATCTTTGTAGCTAGCCCATTCTACAAGATCATGAGGGTTTATATGATAGAAAATGCTTTATAACTAGTTCATCCTATAAACTTTGAAGGACTTCTCTTACGAGAAATCAAAGNTTGGAACATCAAAGCAAGAAGACGGGGGGACCAGCAATTAACCACCAAAATTTACTATCGTCGTCGGCCACCTTTATTTTATTTTATTTTATTTTGAGTGTTAGTTTGCATTGAGAGAGAAGGAAGAGAATTCAAATGAACTTCAAGACATTTGGTGGAGAGAATTTGAGATAAATGTTTATCTTTGTGACTACACTTGGTTTTTAATTAAGATTTCTTGTTTGTGTGTATGATTTCTACTTTTAAACTCATGTGTTGTTGTGTTTTCTCCATGAATTCTGAGTAATTTTCTTTATTTTGTTTTCTTAAAATGATAAGTGATTAAATGTTTAAAGAAAGTTGTGTGAAGCATTAAACTTCAATTTTAGAAGAATTTATGATGATTTAAGACATTGCACTTCATTTACTTCTTGATTTGGTCAATTAAGAAGTTAAAACCTGTTGTGAGAACATGTTAGATCTGAAATAGTATTGTCTCAGTCAACAAATGGTTGGAATCACACATTAATTTCATGAATGAGAATGTAGTTCATGGGGTTGAGTGCAAATAAGTAGGAAAATATATTTTCAAGGGTGTATAAATAGAGGATTTTAGAGTGACAAGCTAAAGCCCCCAATTTGATTTATAGTTTTAGGTTTTGATACGAGATGTTAGCCCCCAGGTGGAGGGAGAAGAGATAACTCTAGAGTGAGAGCTAGTATCTTCCTTGCCTAGCCGTCCTCAAGACTATTCAAACTATAGATTAATTAATATTCTTTATAGCATCTCTAGTAAGGTTAACAAATATTATTGCTTCTATTTGGCACAACACATTTAGCATACTTCCACAACTGAATTTCTATGTTTATCACCGATTCATGATAAGAAAAAAATATTGTTCTTATATTGCCTTCATCTTGCAAGTATTTTAATTAATTTAATTAGTTACTTACTTTATTTTCAACTATTAAAAATTACAAAAAGAATTGAATTTTTATTCTTATTATAGCATCTTAAGTTTGAGTAAGAATATATATTGCTAAGTATTTAGTTATCTAAAACTAATCTTTCCTGTGAGTTCCATATTCGGGACTTAATCAGAAAGTTCTATATTACTTGATAATGATACGTATATGTGTGTAGTATCCCATATTGAAATATTATAAATATAATCACATACATCACATTTTGCATCTTTATATATATAAGTCAGGATCAGTCGAGCATGCTAGGCAAGTTGGCCGGCTGACACTAATCGAGACAGTTATACACCTATTTATTAGCCATTTTTTTCCTAGTGGAAGCCCTAGATTAGGAAGCACATTTGTGGCCAATACCTTTGCCAATCCAAGTGAATTCCCATTACAAGTCTTAGCCTCAATCCTAGCAGGTCAGAATCCTAATTGCTCATGGCTTCGGTGCTTCTAATCATCCTTAGAGGGGTTGAAATAGTTTGATCTTGAAGGATGGGAAAATCTGTGTAGCTAGCTGATTCTACAAGATCATGAGGGTTTATTTGATAAAAAATGCTTTATAACTAGTTCATCCTATAAACTTTGAAGGACTTCTCTTACGAGAAATCAAAGGATGAAGTTCTCCACATTCTTCACCAAAGACGGAGGTGATCACGCAGCATATTGAAGAGTTAAAACCCTAGACACCTATGTGATAGAGTTAGCTAAGTATGACTCCCTATTGATTGTGATTAATTGCATCTTGCACATTGCATTGTATGCTTGCATGTTCCTGGGTATGGTCACCCATGCTGGGCAAATTGGCCAGCCAATCCTACTTTGCCTAGCCACATATCTATTGATTAGCCAACCACGTGTGTGATTTAGATGTTACATGTCACACGCTACACTTCTCCTCGATCAGCCACCTTGACATTACACTTTAAACTGGCTGGCTACACCAACCCGGTCGACTGATCTCTTTGTTCCGAGTGGCAACGTCCTGGTCAGTCGGTCCTTTGGTCTAGCACCCCAACAAGTTATGTTGACTACTTTGGTCCTACCGACCACACTGGCCTGGTAGACTAATCACTTTGGTTTAGTCGGCCACTTTAGCCTGACTGTGCTCATTGGCTATGTTGCCCTGTTTGGCCACCTCGGTTGACCCAGCAGTTTGAATAGCTAACTTCACTTGCATATTGCATGTTTTGTATGTGCATTAGTGTTGCTTGCATGATATTTTGCATAGTCATCATTGAATGTTTGATTTACATTTTGAGTGTTCATTCATACACTCACCTCATTTGGATTATTCTCTCTAGAGAGAATCATCATTCTCTTGAGTCAATGCCTCTCGTGGTATACTCGTTCTCTTAGGTTGCTACCTCCACAACATGACTATCCTTTGGGGTCACCCCCTCCATGACACATCCATCTTTCTGACAGCTGGCTTTACGACACACCCACCCTTTCTGCTCACCGTCTCCACAACATACCCATTCCTTCAGGTTGTTGCCTTCATGACACGCCCACCCTTTCGGGTTATTGTCTCCACGACACACCCATCTTTTGGGTCGCTACCTCCATGACATGCCTACTCCTTAGGGTCACTGTCCTCACGACAAATGCATCTATCGGGCCGCTGCTCCACGTCAAGCCTGCCTTTTCGAGGCATTGCCTCCATGGCACGCCTAACCTTTCGAGTCACCGTCTCCGCAACACACTCATCCTTTAAGACACTGTCTCCATGACATGCCCACCCTTTATGTTGTAACTAATTCATGATAGTATGCAATATGTTTATCAAGAATATTTATATTTATCTTTTAAATCACTTTATTAATAGCTTATCTTACACATACTCTTAGAATGAAATATTTGGGTACTCTCTTAGCATCTTATCTTGACACTTTCTCTTAATAGAATATCTCAACATGCACTGTCAATAGAATATATTAACACATTCTCATAGCTAAGATATATTAGCATGCTCTCTCAGTGTCCTCACATACTTTTTTTTTATATATTTTTTAGTTTATTATTTTAATAGATCCTTATGGCATATTTCTATCAGCAGCTCATCTTGATGAAGTTTTTATCACATGGTATTTTTATGTAAATCTCTCAACTAGTTAATGTGGAGCTCACAAACCATCCCAACTATCAAACATGAAATACTTCAAAACCATCTTCAAATTCCTACTAACTTCTCATAATTTTGTATGACTTAGACTATTTAAGTATGATTAATGATTTAAATTATTATCCTTTTTAAATGATATGGTACATGTTTTACTTTGAACCTTAGGTAAGATATTATATGTGAACTGACCCCAAAGGCTAATAGTCAAGAAATATAAACTACCTAATCTTTTCTAGCTGATTTGCAAGCAAAGCATTGTGATTGATCTCAATGCTTAACCCAAAAATCTCTCAATTGGTCTCAATGCGTTTAAACAATAATACCATAACACAACCAATAATATTCTTTACTAGATTTATTTATTTTTTTCTGGTGAACTTTCTTACAAAAAATATTCTCTAACACTTCTTTTACTAAGTATTATGAAGAAGGAAATTCCATCATTCACGTCAAGAATTAACATCAATAAATAATGAACAATGAATGTCAAAAAGTATTAAATGCATGAAGACAATAAGGATAACCATACTTTTATTATGCTTCATGGCTTGATGATCAAAGAGCCAAAAGAGTAGTTTAAACCATCTAATTATTATGGATAATTAAATATATGTTATAGTTAGGGTAAGAGATCTAAAATCCTACTATAAATATGAAATTTCTTACTTTTAAAGTTTATCTATAATATAAGAAAATATGGTCATATTGTAGAATATGTGAGAGATACATTCAACAATTCCGCTATAACATACCAAATAAACATCCAGAAACCATTGACATAATGAGGAAACCCTTGGACTAGCCTTATGGGCATGTTGGGGCAATATTTGACATGAGCGAGAAATCAATGGCAAGTGGTAGCTATTTAACAACCAATGATAGTTTTTTTAATGACTTGTAAGTATGCACAGAAACTTTGATACTTTTAATTAATATTGATGGGTACCACTTGGAAGCACTCGATGCAAAGATTGAAATATAGTTTACAAATAACCAATTTGCCAATGGATAGTCTAAAACAACTACAAAAAGTTATAAGGTCTAGTTTTACCACCATTAAAAAATTGATAATACAACATATATGATCCCTAATTTGATGAACACAATATATATAGATTTATTACCTTCAACAAGAAAAACATAATGTCATTTACGATTTACAAATTGAATA
Source organism: Phalaenopsis aphrodite (assembly GCA_003013225.1). NCBI lineage: Eukaryota > Viridiplantae > Streptophyta > Magnoliopsida > Asparagales > Orchidaceae > Phalaenopsis > Phalaenopsis aphrodite. The sequence goes on from NEWO01000001.1 coordinate 6,112,352, forward strand.
CAAATCATAAAATTCCATATATTATCATATTAAAAAAATAAGCTTTTAACCCTTACATCCCACTCCAATAATGAATTGATTTAGAATTTTATGTGGGTCAAAATGATTTCAAAAAGTTTTGATCATTAAATAAAAATCATTCATCATGCTTTGAAGTGGGATCCAAGCTCCAAATGAGAGAGGATATTAAGGAGGATCTTAATGCCAATAAGACTTCACCATTTCTACCGTCACCATAAGGTTGTACACCCTATGAAGGGGGTTGATCGACATCTTGTAAAATATTTAAATCAAGCATATTTAGTTACTTTAGGATAGTGCATGCTCACAAAATCAATTGATTTTAACATACTATATCAAAAGAAGGCTATTGTGGGCCAGAAAAGGTGTTAGCATACCCAATGGTGAATGGCCTAGATAATCTTTTTTTTATAAGACACTCTGATTGTCAGGTAGATCAATGTTGTTGAATTATTGAGTACCAGCAACTGTGTTGATTGGTTGGGTTGACCTGTTGAACTGATATGTCAAATATTAGTTGTCATGTATCAACTGTCGGGTTGACCTGCCTAACTGATATGCCAAGTATTAGGCAGTAATGGAGAAAGAAGATATGTCTAGGTCTAATTATAGGTCACTCGTTCTCTATGTCACATTAATCTGACATCATTGGGCTACATATATAGATATCATGTTCTATTGAAATAATTTAAGATTGTCTCTTTGTAGTCCAACGAGCGAAAAAGAGCCCTATAAATAGGGGTGATCTTCCACCCTTAACATGATTCCAGTAACGTCTCTCTCTCTCTCTCTCTCTCTCTCTCTCTCCCTCTCTCTATTAAAAGAGAGTTCATTTCATTCCCTTCTTCTTCCTATAAAAGTCTTACCTAAATTGTATGGTCTCACTGACAATTCAGGATTCAACAAACCTCTTCAATTTACGTCATTTAACTGCACCATCTCAACTAGAAATTTATTAAAATAGAAATCAATGTATTCAAAATAAATTTTGTTAATATGAAATTCAATGTGTCATGTCATACTTCTATGCTTTAAAATATTTGCATTTATTTTAAAACCAGTGTAATATACATAGATAATTATCTTTATCAGAATTTTAAATAAAGATAACTTTATCCAATTCATAAGATGGGATATATAAATAAAGTGAAGGAAAATATTCAACGTGTAATATGAAAAACTTTTTAGCTTTGATTTGTTTAGTTGTTTTTATTCTTCTAATGGTGGTCATTGCGACTTAAATTATAGAAAAGCAGGCCCCTTTTAGTTTTGTGATAGAGTTGTTATCCCCCGCCGGCCAAAGTTCAATTCAGAAAATAGATAATAATTTCTAAGATTACAAGCTCATTGAATAAGCAAGGCTGCAGAGCACACGTGCATGGAATGAAAAATATATATACAAATAAATCAATTAAAATGAGCACCGTGTTCTATATATATATATATATAGCCTAAATCAAGATATGGTTTTAAATTATAAAATGATTTGTATTTTCTAGTGAACGAAGGTTCTTCGGCTGCTTCATAGGAAGTAGAGCTTTCAGGAGCAATGGCTTCCTCTAAGAGTCAAGTCAAATTAAGAAGAAAATATTAAGTTCAGATGACGGCTAAACTCATGACTTGGTGCAGTCTCCACATCTTTCGCTCATCCAATGTAAAAAGAATGGGGCATCTATATACATATGACCCCATTCTAATGTGCTTATATGTCTAAAACCTAAACTTTACTTCTTTATATTTATATCACCAAAAATTTTCATATAACACCACAAGCTAATACCATTATTTTAACAATTAAAAATCCAAATACTACTTTTCATGCATAGTCAAGATGGTAAGTATGCAAAAAATTTGAAGTTTAGCCGTTAAACATGTAAATACATAAGAATAGAGTGATATACATGCAAAAAAATTACAAAAGGGAAAGAGAAAGGAAAAAAAAGAAAAGAAGCATTGAATTTGTCTTTCACATTAGCCATGGACTGAAGAAAAAATCCACAGGCGGAGAGATTGAGGAGGTCAGGCTTGGACGCTAATGCAGAAACAGTTTTATATCGTTATGTATTTGCATTTTTTTATAGAAAAATTAGTCTGACACGCCTGTTTAGACCTCAAAACATGCTCTTGTAAAAGTGTGAATGACAACTGTAATTTGGAGTTTATTGCAAGTGGGGGGATGTATATTCTAAATATTATTTAATGAGCTCATCGAATTATGTAATAAATTTTTTTAAAATATTCGTTTTACAAATCAATGATAGTTATGTCCTTTATTTTTTTTGGCCGTCAAGATTGAGAAAATTGAAATGAGCCTGTTCGCATTCATCATAGGTTTCTTCTTTGTAATATTAATTGTATCATGATATTTTGGTATGGGAAAGATCATGAAGGAAAGATCTTATTTTAAGAATGATTGATGTTTCATGATCATGTGTGATGAACAATTAAGTAGAAAAGAGATCAAAGAACAAAGAGGGGTTTGTAAGAATTGCATGATTCAGATTGAATTTTGAACAAAATTTCAAAATTGAACTTAGTTTAGGAAATCAAATTTATAAAAATAACATTCTTCTTGGAGATTAAATTACTGTTTTACAATCATGGCAGTTCAATGTTGTGGTACCCCAAATTCAAAAAACATCAATATACCAGGAATTCTGAACTCTCAACAAGCTCAGACTATGCCTAAAGTTAAAATTTGCAAGATATATCCAAAATAAATCTATTGCATCCCAAAAAATTTCGATCAATATTGAAAGCTTGCCTACGATTAGGTATTTGTACTTATGAAGTTATCTACTTGTTCACTTATATTATCAATAAAACTCAAAAACAAGACATTGTAGACTATGTCTAGTGGATATTAAACTTTAACTAATACCTTAGTCTTATCATCAGGTGTACACAATTTTGTTGTGTCAACACCATCAATATTATATGATGCATTGTTGTCAATATATTCATAACCACCACAGAGCTAATTGAGCAAAATATCTCATTATTAAGGACACATAAGATAAAAACAAGTCGATTCAATAATCTATCATTCATTTGTTTTCATCAATCACTAAAATGATATTAATTATAACATAATTAGATAAACCTATAAAACAATATTAGATGTTTACTTATTCTTCTTGTGCTTGTCATAAGCACACTACTCTTCAATGTTTGTTAATCTCTCATTATATTTCTTTTCTCATGATAGAAGTAATTTACTCTTGCTAGTCATGAGTCATGCTCATACACTGATGAGAAGTATTCTCTTTCTATGAAGATCTTCACCTAACTAATAATATATCACCTGGCTTTATTTTTAAACACTCTCAAACTTAGAAACCCACTAAAATTAGACATTTCATTTTTGAAAAAAATTATCCACTGCAAAATATAGTAATCATAGCTTTGTAACAAACACTTAATCTAAAATAATCCATTCAGAAAAATCCTCATCACAAATTTTCATTACATACAAAAAAATTTTAAAAAAAATACTCATGTTAAAAAATTAGTGTTGGACTTGTGACAAAATTATAACGTATAAATGTTACATTATAAGTTTAAAAATCAACTATTTTTTATTTATTATAGAAATCATGCAAAATTTATCATACTAGTATAAGTTCGTCACAAAATCAACATATTGCAAACACATATAACAAGGGTGATCGAGGTCATAATTGTCACAAATTCATATTAAATTTTTATATTTTGTATTTTTCCGAAACAAGTTATAAAAATATATAATGTAATAACTAAATTTTAATATCATATTCATAATAATTAATAAATGCATGCCTTAGAAGAGTAAATAAGCTAATGTTATTAATTTTTCACCATTATAATATTAATAGAGACATAATAATTATATTATGAAAACCCCATTTCTTTCATAGATGAATGCTTAAAAAATACATAATTAACTCAATAAACTATAAATGCAATAATACTAATGAATATGTAATATAATGCAAATGAGAAAAAAAAACTTCTTGGTATTTTAATAAGAATATATGTTCACCACGGCTCCTAATTATCCCTAATTATGGAGGGATTGTTTCTATATCGGTTTTCATCTAACACGTGTAAAATCCTTTATAGAGATTGATAACATAAGGTATAAAGGAAAAATATAATCAAGTTTATATTTTTAGCACCATATGCCTCAATGGACATTGTTACAACCTTTTGTGAGAATGATCGCTTTGAGTGTCATTTATGCTCAATTTGCCTTTTTTTTCATTTCTATGGACATCTTTGCTTTTAAGCAAGCATGTTGCCCAAACAAATTATGTTATATTTACAAGAAAGTGAAAACTATATTTGCTATTGAAAAGGTGAAGCAACCAAAGAATAAGACTAACAAGCCTCATGTTGTATTTTGATGGTGTTGATGTTGAAAATTCACATTGAGCAATATGCATTGCTCAATATATATGTGATTTAATAGTAAGGTGTGTCATTAAAACGAACCAATGAAATTATTCAGAGTATAAGCCAACAGAGAAGTTAATAATAATAATAATAATAATGTACAGGGGTCGAGTTATATCTACTTCATTAAAGAGTAATGGAATTTTTTTAAAGTTTGACAAAGAACTGTCAAGTCTAGTAAGGTTAAAGGTGCATATAGAGATCAACATAACCTTAAAGATCAATATATATTATCAATTAGAAAGGCAGGACATTGATTAAATAAATAAATAAAAAAGTAAAAGCTAAAGAGTTATTAATGTTGTGCAAATTGGAAAAAGTAAAGCTTGAGTCCATGGCTAATTAGAAGTTGATGAAGAAGTTAAATTTGGGTCACATAATAATCTATAAGATTTATGTCAACCTTGGCTAAAATTTAAGGTAATAATTGAGCTCATAAAGTCATTTAAAGGTAAAAAAATGAGTTTGAAGGCTTGAATAAAGTGTTGGTGGTGGTTTAGGAAAAGAGTTAATGGTGAAAGGAAAGTTAAGAGTAAAAGTGTTTGCGATCAAATTCCTAGTTGATTGAAGTTATGTAGTTATATTTTTGTTTAAAGTTTGAGGCCAAACAAAAAGGTTTATGATAAATGATTATGACAAGTTAATTATTAATGAATGTGATATTGTAAAATATCAATCAACTCACATCGACGGTTGAAAAAGTCTTCTCACCAAAGATAATGCTTCTTGGGAGCAGCCATGAGTGCTTGAGTTGGAATCATAGGCGTATATACAAGTTTATTCCTATGACAACAAATAGATGTTGAGTGTCCAATTTTGTGACAAGTTTGATAGATTGTATTGGATTGGTTGGATGATCTTCAACTCTTGATCCACCGGGATGGCCTCCTCTTTGGTTTGGGTGCTCCTTACACTTCCTCAAGTGGAGAAGCTGCTGCGTCCTCGAGATGCCGTAAGATCCATTGGAGTTATACTTTATGCTCATCTAGAGCAGGATTTGAACATAAAACCATGCCAAAGTCCAAACCTATTATTTGCTTCTCCCTTCTTTCTTCTTTTTTGCATATAAATAAATAATTAAGTAAAAATGAGAGCAATAAATACCATTAATAGCGATTTAGAAGCAAACTCTTCAAAATGAACAACTCCATATCTACTTTGGGAAACATAAATCTCAATTATATAAAACAAATCAAAGTTTTATTACATATTATACATAAATGGTCATCTACAATGGCAGACCTTAATAATCTAATAACCAAATAAGAAAGAACTGGCCCAACTGTTGTCTCTATACAAAACTATCTCCTTTCCTCTCTTAATCTAAAAGCCTTTAATGAAGCTAAAAAATTTAAGCACAAAAATTTGATTTTATATCATAACATAATCACCCCCCCTGATGTTATCATAAATTCTCAACACGGAATCATAGAAAAAACTCTGGGAAATATTGATTTATTGAGACTGAATCAGTAGGCGAAAACAGCCCATCTACAGAGCACTGCAGCCTCTTCGCAGGCTGCAGCAGCGTTAACTCATCAAACACACCAAAGGATTGCTTCCTCTTCACTGATCCAACTTGCTGCGCCTCCACATAGTCTCTGCTATCGCTGAGTTGCGAGTACCTCATGAAGAAAGCAGGATCCAATACTTCTCCTATGCTCTCCCTTTCCGCTTGAGACTCAAAAAGGTAGCTAAGAAGCTCGTTTTCATCCAAATCAGTAAAACTGGTACTATCCATCACAACTTCCTGATTTTCTTCACTCTGAGCACTTACAGTGAAAGCAGACTCTGTTGGGCTGCAGGTCTCAGCCACTTCATTACTTGCCGCCGGCAAGTTGCCTTTTTGCCTTACTCTGCAGAGAACCCAGTCGTCCAACTGTGAAAAATAACAACAAAATTTAACATTTGGTTAAAAGAGAACTGAAGAATTAGGGGGAACGGTGAAATCTATTCTTAAAAGATGAAATACTAAACATATAGAAGTATTGAGACTTACTCGCATGGATCCTCCTTTCTGCTTCTGAGACTGAGGCGCAGCAACCTTAGAATCCAAGAGACGATACTCATGCATAATCCATTCAGTCTTTGTGCCCTTCGGCGGCCGGCCCTTATGAAAAACCAGAGCTTTCTTGACGCCGATGCACTGGGTTCCACCGGCGCCCAAAATAGGCTTATCTGTACCAGTAGCCTTCCAGTAGCCAACCCCGGCCGCTCTATTCGGCCGAACGCCATTAGGATACTTCCTGTCTCGAGGACTAAAGAAGAACCATTCTCCCTCACCAAAGAAAGCCTTACCTGCAACAGAAGAGAACAAAAAAAAAAAAGGTTTTTGTTTTCAGACCAGTGTACAAACAGTACGACAACAAAGCTATGGGCTGATGCAGAAGAATCCAAAGTCCAAACCATAAACGAATTCATGGCCGGCCGGATTTATGCATAAGAAAACAAATATGCATTAATCATTCAATAAGAAGATGATGAAAGAATGATTAATCACCAGGGAGGTCCCAAGGATTGAATTTGTAGAGATCTATGTCAGCTATAATGTCCCAATTTGAAGGCAGAGAAGCAGTGACCTTTTTGCTCAGGTAGCACTTGATGAGCTCTTGGTCTGTGGGATGGAAACGAAAGCCAGGAGGCAGGTGAGAGCCCATAACTAACCCGTTGACGCCCATCGAAGAGAAGAAGGTTAATTCTAGCACACGAGGGAAGAAGAAGAAGAAGAAAGTCAATTAGAAGGTAGTGGTGCATTTTGAGAGCAAGTAGGGCTACTTCTTATATAGAGAAATTTTATGCCGGGAAGATACGGGGCATGCCAATGGGACACAAGGCATAGGCCGGGCCCCTACGAGATTATAGCCGGGTTTTCAAAATTTTCCAGCGTGGTTTTTTTTTTAATTTTTTATTTTGGAGACTAGTGGTTGGAATTGGACTCCCACTGCCCCCCTGAACAAGTGACATGTGTCATTTTTGTTATTTTTGGCACGTGGCATTCAGGTGACGAGGAGGTCGGAATGGGTCGGTTGGGGTGGGAATTGAGTGCCTAGTAAAACACGTCCAATGGGCCGAGAGAAATTGAGATATTAGATATTTTGGTTTTGGTGTGAGCCGACTTCGAATTTCATTTGTCAGTTGGTTTTTTAAATATAAATTGGGGTTTTTTAAATGCATATAATACAAAAAGAAAAAAGATAAATAAAAAAGATATTTGTTAGAAGTAAATTAGAATAATATTATTGATTATGATATTTGGTCGATGGATTCCATGGGGAGAATTTTTTCTTATGTTTATAAATGAAAAATAATGTAGAAAAATTAGGACTTTAAATTTTTGTTCACGAGGCTTGAAGTCATGATCTGTTTGTCGGTGTCTGATTTTTATCTATGATTGTTAAATTTGTGACTGAAATTTTAGGGGTTACGCTCTCTTTGATAAACATTATAAGCATGTAGATTGAAGATCACTTTTGTTGGATTAATAATGTAAAAATCATTAGATTATAATCAACGTGCTCTAATTTTATTGGTCCTTTAAAATATTTTCCTTCTAAGAGGTCATGTAGAAGCATATAAATAGTTTATTTCTTTGTACAAGAAATAGCTCATTTTCTTTAGCTATATATTATGTGAGCCGTTACACTTCACTAATAAATTTTTTTTTATATATATAATGTATTCTCTTCATATGTTAAGGTTTTTCCTGTTTTGAGTTTCTAAGTAAAATTTATGTTTCGTTTTCATCTATTTTAAAGTTTTGAGTCGCATCTTATAACAAGTGGCATCAAAGTTACAATTCTTTTATTTCAATTATGACTATAATGAAGTATGACATTTTGTTTTTGCATCTCAATGCTAGAGTTTTTGTTTGGCAAGTTAAGATGATTGTTATTTTGGCACAGTAGGATTTAGATGATGTGTTGCTCGAATTTCACTAGATGTTCTTGTTGTGGACACCAGAGGAGAATTAGCATGAGGAATAAAAAAAAATATATCTTAAATTCATTTTCGTTTGTCAAAATATTTTATGATGTTTTGAAAGAGAGAAGTCAATCACTCTATTGTGGTTGTGTACATAAGAAATATGTCAATCCGGAAGGGATGTAATAGTTTAGAAGAGAAGAGATATAGGGTAAGAACAACCTTGAATCGGAAACATAATAAAAATGTTTCTCACCTTCTACGTCCTCCTTAGTAAGAACAACCTTAGGTTTTGGTCGACACACCACTCTAGCAGATTCAGGGCAAGACATACAGGGTAATGAAGCTCAAAGCTAGTGGTCATGCGGGCTTTTGACTTGGCCACCCGAGTAGCAACCACCGCCTCCCTCTCATCCTCCCAAGCATCAAAGACTTTTTAGTGGTCCTCATTCATTCGATCGAAATCTTATGGCTGAAGAATTTGGTTGACGGTTGTTGGATTGAGATACTAATAGATTGACAACGGACACTCATCGACGTCCCAAACTTTCACTAGAACTTGCTCCATCACTTTCCTATTTTCTTTTGTAGGAGCACCACCAGACGAGACAGTTTGAATGTACCATCTTGAGGGAAAAAGCCTAGGCAGAAATGGGGCTTCCAATCTTTCACCTTATTTTCTAGCCTTAATTGCTAGAATTTTCTGGCCAAAGCACATTGAACAAAACCATTCAAGCTGACCAAAATGAGAACAAGTACCTAAAAATCTCGATTTACCATGGAATCACTAACCGCAACAGCGTTCGTGATAGATATTACATAGTTAAGAATTATGTGATCAGGCATGACAGCATAATGGATAAAGATGTCCTGTAAATCTAACAAAAAAGGTTGTTATGAGCCTAAAAAAATGATTCTTATAGAAAATGAGGTTGGCACCATATAGAGGGATCACTTGGTTATCCTTGCCAGCAACATGTAGCTTAATGGTGGGATGAAAGACACAGGTCTTCTGCAGCGGATTAACCATCCCCAGAGTCATCCATGATCGGTCATTCAATGTGATAGACCAATAGTCCTTCAAAAAGTACTGAGGAGCCATCAAGCAGAATGCAAAAAAAGAAAGACAAGAAAATAATGCCAAGTGAGAAGGAAAAGAAAAGATAGAGTAAACAGTAAGCAATAATGTCAACCTCCAACACCCATTATATATATATATATATATATATATATATATATATATATATATAAGTTGAACTGTAACACAGAGGTAAAAATTAATATATAGAGTAATTTCAAAAATGTGCTGATAGAACGTTCACAACAACAAAGAAAATGAGATAGTATAATAAAGTTATCCTAAGAAAGGCCTTGAAATTACATATAAGCACTCAAGAACTAGCCCGAGATAAAATACTTTACAAGGAGATCGGTTGCCACTTCAGCTTAAACATACCCCATTCAAAGCAACCTCTTATACAAAATATCCCCCAAGAACTAAACTTGTTTAGTCAATCCATCAAGTATCTCCCTTAGACATCCAATAGTATCTAGTGAAGAGTAGCCACCACCTCCTCCATTCTCTCCAATTTCTGCACATGAGCCAATAACTTGTGCACCTCATAGCCTTTTTGAATCTCTGTTGGCCAAGAAAAAGGTTATTAATTTCATCCAGGTGGTGAGTCAATGATCCAACAGATGTGTGGTGCCCGTTAGCTGCTTTCCCACTGGTCTTAAAAGGATTGTCTGGGCATTCTACCACATCATTCTCAGTTAATAGTCGGTCACCCTCATGTAGCTCCTGTTCTGCTGCCATTGGCAGCTCAGTTGAATTCTCTTTAATGTCAGCCAGAGCAAGATACTTAATCGAACTCTTAAAGTTGAGTCATATACACCAAGAAACAACATATATAAAATGATCTTTAGAAAATTGAAAATCTAACAAATATGACTGAGGATTCTCATACCTTAGAGCCAAACCAACTCAGACACTATAATCAACATAGCATCCTCGCCATGCGATGACAGAGAACCGCCAACTTTCTGTGCAGCCTGTGCAATCAATGAGTCTTGTGCCATAGCAAAGGGTTGGGATATCAGATCAACGATTGGATCAGTCGGTTGAAGATTCCTCCCCTCATTGATAAAGATCAAAACATACGATCTCACTTGATCTTTTAGTGAGATTATAAATGTTTCTCTCTTCTTAATTATTACCTTCTTATTCTTTTCACCTCCCACGAGGTCCTAATCTTTTGGTCTTTGGAAGGCAACACTGAGCAAATCTTTTTTGAGGATATCACTTGAAGGGTTTGATATATAAATTCTCCGTCACAACACAAGAAAGCTGGCCAACTCAAATGAGAGATTTTATGGAACAGAAAAGGAATGGCTTAGAGTCTTATCAAGTCTTATTTCTAAGAATCAAAGGTGTAGAAATCAATGAAACTTAATCATTGAGACATTAATCAAACAATAAATGAAATTTACTTTTTCATTTACTTATAATATTTTTATCATATCGTCATTTTCAACAAGCAAGAGAATCAAGAAACTAAAATATGTATATCAAAAATACGTTATTGCAAAACTTGTGGAGATCTAACAGTCTAGAAGGTAAGAATAAGACAAAGGAGGGCCCACTGACAAAAGATCTTGAGTCATACAAATCAGATCGAGTGAAGTTGTCCGAGTTAGGCCAACAATGTTAATGCTGACCGAACCACAAAATAGATCAAATGTGATCGGAGGATAAACAAATGAGCCACACATCTAAACGAGACAAAATGATACCAAAGCCAACCACTATAGAAGAACTGACATAAGGGAAGATCTAGTTCCCTAGCATATCCCACCGTCCCAAAGATGCTAAGAGGCTTCTCATCAAGGGTCAAGGGTTGACAACTAGACAATATCAATTAAGTTGATCCATACCAACCAAGCGGATCTCAGCCAACCTACTTGAACTTGCCAACTTGAAATCAATTAAGTTTAGCTAGCTGAGCCATAAAACAACCAGATGACATGTTTAACCATGTAAACTACTTGAAATATCCCAATATATATCCCTTTAAAGTAAGGTAAAAATATAACATCACGATATTATACTAACGTTTTTAATAAATAGAATCATTACTGTTCACTTCTCTCACATTTTCTCGCCTCTCTCTCTCTCTATCTCAATTTCTGCTTTTTTATGCTTTATTTATCCATTGTGATTCACAAACAAATCAAGATTGAACATATTGAAATTGGAATAGTTGTGTGTAACAAAAAATCTCACTAATAAGTTGCATTTCAAACAAAATTTGCACTACTAAAAGGTTATTGAAGGCGTGCTTCTTGTAGATAACTTGATTGTCTTTAAATAAATTTCCTTTAATTTAGATCCACAGAGGTCAAGTATGATGAAGACAACATAAATATTGTTACTTTTGTTGCTTTTATCATATGTTGTATTTAGAGATATCACCTAATATGATTGAGAAATATTTACTCGTCAAAGTTTATAATTCTCTGTTCTTGAAAAGAAGATGAAGCAGCCTATACATGAACTTACTTAAGAAGAAGCTTTTTTGTTCGAGATATGACTTAAGATATGAGTTATTAAGTTGATACGAAGGGTGGATCAAAATCTAAAATCAATGACAAGATATGCAAATATTGTAGAAAGAAAAATCATATCAAATATAAGTATTACAAATTAAAGAATAAGAAAGTTATTACAATGAGAAAAGTAAGCAAATAGGTAGTGATATTGAATATAGTGTTGTTGAAGAAGATACTATTGATGTTAAACTTGTAGTTATCTCTTCGAGTGAATCTTATGATAATTGAGTTTTTAATATATCACAGTACTGTTTATGAGTGATTTTAAATATAAATTAGTTATTGATGATTTTTTAAGAAAATTTTTCATTCCTTTTTTCTGAGAAAATAGAGTGATATATATATATATATTATATTTAAATCCAAAATGCCTTTAATTAAGAAGCAAATTAAATTTCACTGCACTGATGATAGCTAGGAGTTTTCTTGAGAAGAATTAAATTTCTTCCATAAATTAACAGCAATTCTAAGAAACTTCATACTTCGATATACTCTGTAGCAGATAGTGTGGCAAAATGAATAAATAGAGCAGTAATAGAGAATGTATGTTGCATAATCTCCAATGTTGTGATTTGTGATACATATCTAGTCAATCACTCTTCATGCATTATTATTTACAAGATGATCCCGCATAAAATTTGTTTTGCTAAATTTTTTATTTCTCTAATTTAAGAATTTTTAGTTGTCTTGCCTACGATCATATTGAGAATGATAAATTATAGCGTAGATCTATAAAGTATATTTCTTGGTTATAAAAAATAGATTTAAAAGGCAACAAGTCAAGGTATCTAGAAATAAAATAATAATGATAATTAATAGACATGTTATGTTTGATGACTCTATCATGTTATGTAAAACACATACTATAAGATAAGGCCATGTTGATCAAGAGGAGAAGTCTAGTAGACATTAGAAACTTTAGATTGAGATAGATCCATCTTCTGGCATGACCTTCTAGTTAAATTAAGATAGTCATAGTAATGTTTCTTTCACATTACCATGACAACAACCATCATAATATTTAATTGTCAGGAATATAATAAAGAGAAATTTGTTTTTAATAGAGGTATAGGGAGTTAGTTTATGCTCTATATGTAGTCAAAAATATTAAGTGTGGTTAAGAATTTTTTTATTTATAAAGAAGCACTTAATATCATTAATTCTACTAAATGGATTATTGTTATGCATGAGTAGATGAAATACCTAAATGAAAATATTATTTGAGATTTAGTGAAGCTATCCCAATGGAAAAAAGTTTGTTCATTTTAAATGATGAGGGAAAAAGACAAAGCACTAAATGATGAAGATGTTAGTTATAAGGCAAAGTTGGTTGTAAAAGAACTCAATTAAATTGTAGGCGTAGAATTTATAGATTTATTCTTTAAAATGGTTAATCATACTTCAATTCAACATTTTACTTTAGATTGTGGCTAATTATGATCTTGAGCATAAATAGTTAGATGTAAACAATTATATTTTTACATGGAGAGCTCAAGAACAATATTTATATGTAGTAGAGTGTTCATAAATACATGAAAATAAAACTTTTTTTTTTTGTTAAACAACTCTCGTATGTTTTGAAATGGTTTCTTATGCAATAGTATAAGAAATTTAACTCATTTATGATTGCTCCTACATTTAAGAATAGTTATGAGAATTGTGTCTTCTTTAACAGGAATGTTTTATTAAGATTTTTGGTACGAGTTACTTGTCATGTTGAGAGGAAAAATTTTTTCATTTTCCAAGATAAATTCTATTAATATGTAATGGTTTTGTTTTCTAATTCAATAAAATGATTTCAAAATTAAAAAAAAAAATTTATTGACTAGTCTATTTGATCATATTAATTCATATTTTAAGAAAACATTAAAAAATATTCAATATTTAAAAAAAAACAAAATTTCGCTAATATAAAAAATAGCCTAAATAGTTTATCATGTTCAATTAGTTATTCATGTTAAAAAAATATAAAAAAACCATAACATTTAGTAAGCATGTTTTAAACATTTCAAATAGTTAAAAAAATAAAAGACTAAAATTGTGCTTTTGAGGCTCAATTTTGCTGCTGCATAGACACCAAATTGTTTTCAAGCCTTGATTTTGCTACCACTTAGGCGCTAAATTGCACCATAAAGGCACGATTTGACCAATTTTTAATGTTTAGCAGAGCTTAGTAGCATTGTACTAGTTATTTAAATCATAAACAGTTAGCCTCTAAATTATATATCTTATCAAAAAAGATTTCCTACCAAGTCACATAAAGATGGTTAAAATATTTTGTAGTTGTGATTTTGTCTAAGTTGAGGTAGCCTATTTGAGCTAATCTATTGGGATTAGATGATCCATGGTGAAAAGTTGCTTGCACTCTAATTTCCAAGCCGAATCATGAACCTAAGACTGATTGCTCGAAGGAGATCAAATATCATATGTTATTGGTGCAAGTGATTGAATGTGTACAACAATTCTTTTGATAAAAAGAAGTATTGTAGATATTTTCGAGGAATCAAGAGATGGGTTTTCTTTTGAAGCAATTCTCATAAAATGATATCGCAACTCATTTTAATAATTTTCTACTCCAAAAAAAAAACAGAGAAAAAAATCTTCCAGAATTTTTTTTATTAAATTAATTAAAAAAAATCTTCCAGTTTTTAGAAAAAAATTTTTGATTGAATTTTTATGAATATTTTTCTACTGAAAATTAAAATTTTGACAAAATTTTCATCCAAAAATCCAATGTTTACCTATAAACCATGACTTGGTGAAAAATGGCCCAACCTGCCCAATCAACATGAATGGCTTTCACACTATTAGCAAAGTTTCAGTAGAATCTTAAAGGTCGAATGAATGAAAATGCTACTGTCTATTGAGAATACTAAAGTTGATCTAATTTATTATTGCTAGCAGGCAACAAAGGGCCTCCATCACCCAATCATGCAGAGGTCTTAACAATGCCTCCGAAACTAAATTACCAATCAAAAAGACTCGCACCTTGCCTTTCTAACCTCTAACTTCTCCCAAAATTCTTAGCTTTCAGCCGCGTCTTCATCGAATCCCACCAAGCTACAAAAATCATACTTTTTATAAGCCAACCCAAGCGTAAGGTGCTTCCCCTGCACAAAAGCAAAAAATCAACATAATCGGAGGTCACACGCGGGCGACTCATGATCTAAGAACCAAATGCCAGGAAAAATTATTGTGCGCGGACACCGCTCGTAAAATTTGCGTGCGATGTCCGATCAGGACCGTAAAAAATTTTACAATTGGCCCCACTCTAATAAAAAAGTAAAAAGATGTATTTCATTGGTCCAGATAGAAGACTGCATGCAAATTTGTGTGCGGTGTTCGTACGCAATAAGCGCTCGCTGACTAGACACAGTGTTCAAAGTGCGTAGTAAAAAAGTTCAATTTTATTAACTCTTCTGGTCGAAGTTATTTTTGTGTTGGTTGAAAATCCAATTTTAAATAATTTTCAAATTATAAAAGAATATTAGACATCTATATAGATATATATTGCCCACCCTAAAAAATAAAAAATAAAAATAAAGCCACAAACCTATTATTTGCCTCCCCCTCATTTCCTCTGTTTCCATATCAAAAGAAAAATTACGTACTGAATACCAATAATAACAACCTCGAAACCAACTCTTCAAAATCAACGACTACAAATCCATTGTGGATAACGCAAATTACAATTATTTACAACAGATAAAATTTTATTACACATTATACATAAATGTTCATCTACAACGCATGATCTCAAAAGCAAACAGTAAACTATTTGCCTTGCCGATTTACGGTTGTTTGAAAACCGAGCCCAACTTGAATTCTCAATACTTCTTCTGTGTCATCATATGAAGAACTCGGGGAAACACTGATTGATCCAAACTGAATCAGCCGGCGACAACTGCCCATCTACTGAACACTGCAATCTCTTCCCAGACTGCAGCAGCATCAGCTCATCAATCACATCGAAAGAATGCTTCCTCTTCATTGAGCCAAACACCGACTGAATCGACGGAGAAGAACCTTGTTGTGCCTCTAAAAAGTCACAGTTGCCACCAAATTGTGAGTTTCTCATGATTGAAGCAGGGTCCAAGACATCCTCTATAGTCTCACTTTCCTTATAAGACTCAAAAGGATAGTCAAGAAGCTGGTTTTCGTTCCAATCGGTAAAGCTGGTTGTTTTTATCACCTCCTCCAGCTTCTCTTCACTCCTAGTACTGACAGTGAAAGAAGTCTCTTTTGGGCTGCTGGTCTCACCCACTTCATCACTTGCAGCCGGGGAGTTGCCTCTCTGTCTTACTCTGCAGAGAACCCAATCGTCCAACTGAGAAAAGCAGCCACCAAATTCACCGTTAGTTTAGAAGGGAAAAGAGGAATTTGTGTAATCTATTGTTACAAAGGTTAGAATTTTAAGTTTTGAGGCTTACTCTCATGGAGCCCTTGTGCTTCTGAGATTGAGGAGGAGCAACCATTAAATCCAAGAGACGGTACTCATGCATAACCCATTCAGTCTTAATTCCCTTTGGTGGCCGGCCCTTATAAAAGACGAGAGCTTTTTTGACGCCAATGCATCGGGAGCTACCTGCGCTAATAATAGGCTTATCTGTACCAGTTGCCTTCCAATAACCTACCCCGGCTGCCCTGTTTGGACGAACGCCATTAGGATACTTCCTTTCTCGTGGACTGAAGAAGAACCATTCTCCCTCACCAAAGAAGGCCTTGCCTGAATAAGATAAACCAAAAAGATCAGTTTTTAATATTTTAAGACCTGTTTATTACTATGCGGTTTATAAAATAAGAATTCAAACCATTAACGACTATATGGCCGGCTAAATTAAAACAGAACATTAAAAAGAAAAATTGTATATTAATTATTTATTTTTGAGATGCGGAAGGAATGATTAATCACCAGGAAGTTCCCAGGGATTGAATTTGTATAAATCAATATCAGTTATGACATTCCAATCTGAAGGCAATGAAGCGGTGAGCTTTTGGGTCAGGTAACAATTGATGAGCTCTTGGTCTGTGGGATGGAAACGAAAACCAGGAGGTAACTTAAAATTCATGAGTTGCCCCTTGCCCTCCATGGAAGAGAAGAAGTAAAATTAGAGCAGGGAAAGGAAGAAGAAGAAGAAAAGCAATTGAGGAGACAACTAAGCAGTGGTGATTACTGATTGAAGAGAGGAAGCAGAGCTACTTCTTAAATAGGAAAATTTTATGCCGGGAAAATACTGGACATGCCTTTGAAACACAATGCAAAGGGCTGGTTTGTTTGGCTGCAATGGGATTAGTGAAGGGGAAGAAGTTGGACTTGTTCTGCGACTGTGTTTTCAGCAAATGACGTGAGGTATTGTTTTTTGATGAAATGCCACGAGGCATGAAATTAAAGATTAAGCGCGAAGGGATGGAAGAGGACACAGTAGTGTGATTAGGCTTTTGATTTGAGTGGACCAAGTAAAGCGTCTTCAGTGTAGAAGTTAAGCTGAGAGCGTTGCTAAACACAATGAAGAAGCAATGCATTTGTGTGAACCGGCGGCTCACATCGACATGTACAGGAATGATATAAAAGATTTGGGTGGTATAAATGCAAAAAGAAAAAAATATAGGTGTTAGAGATGTAAATACATATAATTTGTGTGGTATGTATGTAAATTTATGTGTTTATGGAGTAAAATCATTTTGAAACAAGGATAATAAAGAAGAACAAGTTAATAATGAAGGAGGAAAAAATTGTGAAATATAAAGTTTGAAACTTCAATTATTATTGCCTTTCCTTCAAAGGTTGGGATGTTCTACACTCCATCTAGGGGTGTAAACGAATCAAACACAAACGACGAGAGCTCGTGTTCGTGTTTGGTTTGTTTGAAATTTAGTTTGTTTGAAATAAGCTTATGTTTGAAATTGTTCTTGAAGTCACTGTTCGTGTACGTTTCTTAACGAACGAGCCGAACACGAGTCGAACAACAGTTGTTCGCGAACGACGAGCCAGTTTGACATCCCTAATATTAATATATATATAAATAATATATTATATTCATTATATAACTTATATTATATAAATTTATAATATCTATATTAGTATATTATTAATATAGTATATTAATATATTATTATTATTATTTTATTAAATATTATAATTTATAAAATTTAATTTTTTAAAATATCATAAATTTTTTATATATAAGTATTTTAAATTATTTTATATTTCGAACAATAACGATTCGAACACGAAGGAACGCATCATTGTTCGTGTTTGGTTTGTTTAATTAACCAAACGAAAAAAAAAACTGTTCACGTTCGTCTCGTTTACTCATCGAACAAATCGAACACGAACTCATTGACGAACCGAATACGAATTGTTCGCAAACAACGAGCTTTTTTGACAGCCCTAACTCCATCCAACAGAGTGATTCAATAACTTTCTCACTTCAAGCCGTGTTTCACAAAAAAATACAGCATACATCTATCATACGCAAAATTGTGAAAAGTGAGCTAATAAAAAAAGTCTCAAACCATAAAATTGTATGCCAGTGAGCCTCAATTTAATTGACATGTATGATGCGGCACCACACCACCGCCAGACTGTTGCCCCAAACATGACATTGCTTTTTTACTCACATTTTCTTCCTCTAGAATTTTAGGATCTTTTGTGATCAATACCATGCAGGGCAGAATCGATCAAAATCAATGAACCATATTGAAGCCGATGTAATTATCCTATCTATCGATTTTTTTTAATATGTTAGGAATCTTCGCTAGCGTTTCTTGTTATATACATATAATCCACAGAATTTAATTATTTATTCACTTCGAGATCTAAATCCTCATACCTCTGTGGAATATCTTTGGAAAGGATTCAAAGAGAAGGGAAAAGCTTATGATTAGCCATGATTTTTAAATCACTTGTTAGATCATCTTTAATGCTGGATTTTCTGTATTTATTTTTTTCTTGCACAAGCTCAAAAGTAAATTATGTCAACAAAATTTAGGGTCCGTTTGGTGCAGTTTATAAGTGCGGGTGGCGTTTTCAAAACGCCGTCGTGCCGTTTGATTCGCGCTTTTGGCCAGCTTATCCGAAACTACGTTTGGGTTTTTATACTAAACGCAGGCCGCGGGTCGACCTTTGCAGCCGGCCCGCGGGCCACGTTTCAGGATAAGCAGCTTATCCTGAAACGCACAAACTGCCCCAAACGGACCCTTACTCAAATCTAGCAATGTCAATTTGGACAAGTTTAATCATGTTCAACTCATTATCATAAGAACTTGATGGATAAATTAAGCATAAAATTAATTTTAAAAATTCATAAGAATTTAATACATATTGAACAAAAAAGCAAATCTTATCAACTAAAGTAAATCAGAGTATCACATCTAGATTTTAGTACTACAGAAACAAGTCTGTTTAATTAATATTTCCCATAAAAAAGGCATTGTTATACATAAGGTTGTAAATGAACAAGGCACATGATGAACAACACAAATGTTATTCTAATATGTTTGTTTGGATTAACAAATAAATAAATTTGAATATATTTTTTTTAACTGGGAGCTTAAATGATGCAAATTTAAACATAGTTTAAATCTCACTCGTTTATATTTATTAACATATTCATTTGTTGTTCAACAAGTAACTATAAAATATTATTTAAAAATAATTTATTAATTAGAACTTATTTAATAATATATTTAATGATAACATCTTATAATTTGATATCAGTATTCACATAACTTCAATGATATTTTTTTATTATTTTCAATAAACTGTGTATGTCTGGAAAATACTGACAGCCAGTCGGTCGTCTTATTCGCATGATTAACCCAACTGAGCGACTGACTACTCCAGCCGAATGACTGGCCACATCGTTGGATGGTTCAGTTGGGGAGGAGGATACCACTCAATTCATATCTATTCAGATATGTATAGATACATTGAAATATATGTTTATATATATACAGACCCTTCTAACACCAGTCGATAGGCAATATTTAAGTGATCGAAAAAATCGGTATGGTCGAAATACTCGAGGGATGGAAATATCCAAGCAAATAAAAATTCCGGGGGATCAAAATTAGCCAACAATGGTATTTTATCTTTTTTCTGAAAGTTCAATATATAAACATCTAATTATGTTTTCTAGGTCCGACAGAGACTCGAGAAACTCGAAGAGTTCAAAGGTGTCTGCACCTACGTCAACACTCAGAAAATTAAGCCTACCGAGCGAATCAACAACTCCATATCGGGTCGAACAAATCAACGACTTAGCTTTGGGGTGCGCAATGAAAGACTACTCTTCGAGGCAAGCAAATCAAAGACTGCCCTTTGGGGTAAGCAAATCAAAGACTCCCATCCAGAACTTGCAAATCAATGACTTCCCTCTGGGGCGAGCAAATCAACAACTCCCTTGCGAAGCAGGTGAGCAAATCAACGACTCTCCTCTGAGGCGAGCAAAGCAAAGACTCTTTCCGAGGCGAGCAAATGAAAGACTCCCCACCAAGGCGAGCAAATCAACCAATGTCAACGCTCATCGCCCAAAAACTATCATAAACAAATGGCCCGATAGAGGTAAAATACAAAAACAAATGTGAAAAACAATGAAAACTCTCACTCTGCTTGCATATGTGTGAATGTTACAAAACATTTTTATGCATTTTCCTTAAAAACAAAAGGAACAAAATAACACTATTAACTAAGTGACATATGAAGCCAATAAGACCGACCAAAGGTCACCTTAAACAACCGAAGATCAATTAGTCGACCGACAATTTAAATAAAAAATTTACCAGGAAAAGCCTCAACAGAGCACTTCAGGGCCAAAGAAAAAAAAGCGCTAAAAGTCCCCGAAATCAAAGGAGTATAGATATTACATTTGTATTTAAAGTCTTTCATTATTATCATATCTTCAATTCCAAGAAGTAAAAGACTTAGGGGCATTAATGCATTTCCAGAAAATGCAGACGACAGCAGAGATCGGTCTGTCATCTCATTTGGCTGGCCACCCCAGGTGACTGACTGGCCACATTCCAGGATGGACCCAGTAACGAAGATGTGTCAGTGAAGACAATAAAAACTGATAACTCTCTAGAGCATAATGACTTGTAATTCCTAGAAACACAATGACTTTTATCTGTCAGGAAAATAATAACTTGTAACTCTTAAGAGCAATGATGTAATTTACTAGATACCCCTATGATTAATAAATAGGATGATCTATTTCAAGTAAAGGATATGAAGCCATTTAGGCTTTTCTACCTTTAGGCATTGCTCTCTCTCTAATTTTATTTTTTAATAAATAAAATAGATTTAAGAACCGGAGAACACCCTCACTTTGCCCCGTTGGGGGCAATCACTATGTTACTCTTTCTTTATCTCTTTTCCTCTTCCTAGTTCCTATGCTCTTTGCCCTGGACAAGGTCAACTTGACCAATCTGAATTCAACAAAAATAGTAATTTTTTAGTAATTAGTTATATTATTGGATTGCAAAAAAAATTACTTATAACCTATATATTATTTTATTTCTTTCGTATTATTTAGTTAGAAGCTAATTAAGATCTCACTGATTGTTTATTTACTTAAATTCATAAGATCATTTGTTAATAATTTTATATAAAACATCAAATACTGATTTAAAATTTTAACTTGTTTACTAATTTTATATGAAAAATCATATGCAAATCACATGTTAAATTTTATATAAAAAATTAAGTACTCATTTGATTTCTTAGTGATCTAATTAATATAAACAAGCAAAGTGCAAATCAAGCGTGAACATTAAAAATTTTAAGCAAGCAAATTATAAACATAATTTTGAAGCTCGACCTAAGCTCAAACTGAATACAAACAACTTATTATTTGATTAAGCAAACTCCAAACTATTGGCATACATGTCTCGACTCGGCTCATTTACAATCCTAGACATACATATGTTCTGTCTTTCTTCTAGCATGTTGTAGATCAGCTCTTAAATTTTGCATCAATGTGAGTTCTAAAAATTTGACACTTCAATCTCTCTCAAATGGAATAAAATTTAAAATTTTACCTGATGTTCCAAGTCCAACTTTTAGGCGGTAGATGAAATAGTAGACAAGACACTTCCCTTAGATTTTCCGCTCATTTAGTGAGGACTAAGATATACATTGGGTTTGAGGTTTCTCATAGGCACAAGGTCATATGGTTAATTACCTCTCTAGATGATGGGAGAGCACTTTGGATTAAGACTTGTTATTGAGAGTTAGGTATTCATAGAGCACTATCGGAGACTGATAAGATTATCTCAAAATTTTAAAAACTTAAAATTTTATGTAATTATGTGATACTTATCATTATCTCATATACACATGCCAAGCAGTTTGATCGAGAGTCATCCACTACAGAGTTGCATGTCAGACGCATCAGCAACCGACCATGTAGTAGTGGGTCTCTGACCACTTTCACCATATAATTTTAAGTAACATAAATGATTTTCTAATTTTTTGGCTACTAGTATTTAAAATGAAAAATTAATCATTTGATTTTTATCATGTAGGAGCACAAGCATCTCCGGGAAAGGCAGAGGGAGACGGCGAGCTAGACCTCGACATACGTGACCAATAATGATAGCAGTCGACCACCGTTGCTCTGATTTCGAGTTAAAGAGTGCTTCAAATCTTCAAATCACCCAAGAAGCTTACCTAACACACTTAGGAAGGGACAACTATTTGGGAAATCCTCAATTGCCATCATTCGTGCATGTCTACTTTTCTTTAAAGGTGTCGTCTGACATCCACAACATGATCTTTTTATCAAGACACCATAGATGGGCTCTGTACTAAACTAAGTGTATTTCTATTATATTTCCTTTTATGTATAGAAGGGAAGTCAAGAGGAGAGAAACAACTCCTAGATCTTTTTACAAACTCTCTTTCTCTCTGACACTGTAAATCTAAAAACCTCCTCTGAGCCATTTTTCCGGCTTGCGGGATGCTCAAGTTGGGAACACAGTCCTTAAGTCATTCTCAATTCTCATCACCTTCTCTCTCTCACACTTCTACATTTTTTTGTCCACAAATATAAGATCTTTACGGAGTTGTATGTACTCACAGATAGTACCATAACCTAAGTTCTAAAAAGATTCAACATGTTTCAATTAATAATATGCTATGATTCTATGCCTTCAATGAAACATTCTTCTTCATACTTCAGATATTTAGAGCAGAGCAATAGTGTGTGACTCACCAAACTAAACAAATAAAAATACTGTACAACCAGTATCCATCGTCTTCTTCGTTCAAATCAATGTTATCTACTGATTTTCTTACAAAAAAGTCAGTTAGAGATAAATTAAATATTACAAGTTCCATTATGAAATTATTCTTTTAAAAATTCAATTGCATGAAGATAAGTAACCATATCAAAATTGAACATTTCCCAACAGCGACCATACTTCTAATATATTTCAGCAAAAAACACTCGTCCGCTTGAATTCAACTCTCTTGACAACGAGCAAAACAGGAGCAGGATAGAAGACCATGAGTAAAACCAAACTGCCCGGTTTCCTCCGAGCAAGCTATATTGCATGCCAGCTTCGCTGTGGAGTTTGACTCCCATTTATTTTCATTTTATTTTTTTATTTTTCTTTCAGGGCTGAGTGGGTGTTTTTATTTTATTATTTCGTTATTGGAAAAATGATTCTTCTGCAGGATTGGGTGAACTTTACTTGGAAGGCAATTTGGATGCTTGCCCTTTTAGGGTCTAAGATGGGGCCCATTGGGGAGGCGAAGAGTTGAAGTGGTCTTCCATAAAGCATTTTTTAAAAAAAAGCATTTATAATTCTCTCTCTCTCTCTCTCTCTCTCTCTCTCTCTCTCTCTCTCTCTATATATATATATATATATATATATATATGCTGTTTCCCAGTGCAGTTGGTAGAGCATCCGCTTCGACGGTGTAAGTCTACTCTAGTCCGGGGTTTAAATCCCTCCTCTGGCGATTGTTGTTTTAAGAAGGGGGTACTTGAATATTTAGGCACATGGGTCACCCCCAGACTTGACAGAGGTTGAGCCAATAGGGTGAGTTTAGGACCTCATGCCCCGACCTCAGCGCAACATGCCATCATATGAATCTCTCAAATTGTCATGGATGCGGCAAGCACCGTTGAAGGAGAAGAATAACAGTATTGCTCTTCTCCTTCGCTAAGAACATCTATGTTAGAACCACGAGAGCTTATGAAAAATATAGAAAATTACTTAAAACTTTCTTCCTTTATTGCTAAATCATCATTACAAAATGCTTCAGAGGGAACAAACTCCTACTTTGATCTTACATTTGCAATAGAAAAAAGAGGAAGTACATCAAAAGAAGGTACATCAGTAGCACAAACTGTAGTAGAAACAACAGTAGGAGCAGCTAGAACGACAATAACAACTCTGGCTGATCTTAGTATAAGAGGTTTCTCCATGTACGACTCCAGAATCTCTTTACTTGCAACTTTCGGCTTCAAGCCAATTCTTAAAGACGTAGTAGCCCTCAAGTACCTGCCCAATGCCTATAATATTGGCAATAGTTTGGCTCTTAGGTCTTCTCCACCTCGTCAAGCTTCTTTAGAATAGGACGCTGCATGCTCTCCTTTAGAAAATTTTTAAAGATCTTTCTAAGGTAATCTCTCCTGAAAAAGTATACCCTAAAGTTCTTCTGCTCGAAAGCTTGGTCATTCCACTTTTGAGAAGAGGAGTGAACCTATTCGGCAGACAGAATAAGCTTCAACTTGCCATGAACTATTGCTAACACTAAGCTTTCTTCCATCCTTCTTGCAAGACTGACCAAAAAAGGCTTTCTACCTTTGGATTTATCATCAAACTTTAAATCTAACGACCCTGCAGTATTCTACAGGCTAGCTACATTCTCTACCAAGACCTCAAAGGTTTTGATAGGGGTAATCTTGAGTTAGACAAAAATTGGGCTCATGATTTTGCCTGTAAGAAGTGTGACAACATGTTGCTCCTTCAGAAGTGGCTCGCACTGCTCATGTTAAGTAAAGGGATAACAATATCTATTAAAGATTCATTTGCATTTTTGTGGGCCAACATCAAATCACTCAAAGTGACTTGATGATGGGCACTAATAAAGCATTTCACAAACACATCCTCTACCTCAGTGAACTTCTGAATGTGTCGTTCAGTAGGTCCGTATGCATCTCAAAAGTAAATCCAGCCAGGCTAGTAACAAAAAGGCACATGAACAAGGCACTGTTATTCTCAATGTTGTAACACAATGTGCAAAACTCAGCAATATGCTTACGGGATTTCCAATCCCATGAAACTATTTGAAAAGTGGAGGGAGAAACCCCGGAGGATACAATATGTATTTGTATGCCTCTGAGTAAGTTCTATCTCTACAAACTATAGTCCCACCCTACCGAGCAGCTAAGACAACCTTTACTTTCACATCACTAAGGACTGTAATGTGAATCAAAAGGTGTCTGATCATGGTGGGCTGCATCAAAGAAGTAGCTTGTACGTACCTCACAGGTTCAGGTGGCACAACATGTGTCACCAACCATTTCTTTACCTATGTCAGTGGAACCAACCCAGTTAGCCTGTAACACAATGATCTGAGCAGTGAGATGGTTATCTGGCCCCATAGAAGGGCGATATTCTCCTTTGGATATCACCCAGGTGATATCCCTCTCTCAAGTACAAATGAGCAATGAGATGGTTATCTTGCCCCAGATCTCGTTTTGCTACCAAAAATAGTATGTGTAGAATATTTACTCAAAATAGGAGAACAATAAAAACTAAACCTTTATTTTTATTATTGTTAGCAGAAGATCGTACAACAAGAGATGTGGCTAGCACCGCTACAATAGCAGGAGTGGATGAAAGAGAACCAATTTCTGACACATCCCCATCAAGGTGCATATATAGAGCCTCTCGAGATTCCTAGATTGGTTCGATGGTATGCACCACAGAGCGTAAGTACCGCCAAGGTTCAGAACTACATAGTGGCGTAGAACGAGGTAGTTAGGAATGATCTGCAGCCTCACCGAGGTCCGCTCCACTCCTTCTCCAACACATGAAGAAGCTCTTTTTTAGAAGGAGAGTCAGGCCACATTCCGGTGAAGTTCCGAGCTCTGGAAAAGTTCTGGTAAAGCTCAAATGATCCTTCCTTGAGCTAATATGAAGCTTTCTCTTAGTGCAGGAGAGTAGGCACTTTGCTCACTTGTAACCAAGCTCTTCTTGAAGAAGTTCTCTTTACACACTCAAGAAAAGTGATGGAGGAAGATGAAGGAATGGAGGAAGGAGAACTTGAAGAAGATGAAGAAGAGGGAGTTTGGAAGGAAAAGAAGAAGTTTTCTTTTCATTGCTTGAGCTCCTCTCCAGATTTTTCCTTCACCAAAGCTCCTCTCTAGCTCTCCACCCTCAAGTAAAAGAAGAAGCATCCCTCTCTTCTCTCCAAAAATGCTGAAGGTGAAGTGGAGATCTCCAAAATGGGGGAGCTCAAGGGACATACGCTAACCAACCTCCATTCTTCCCTCAATTTTTGCCTAAAGTAGCCTTGCTACCTCACCTTGGGAGCTTCCAAAAGGGGCCTAAAAGAGTTATTATTATCACCCTCTTTATCACCCCCTAAGCAATTCTTCCCAAAACTGAGAAATCCCTGCAATTTTGCGTGCCTAAGGAAGATTTTTGGGCTTGAAATGATAGAAATTGCGAGAGGAAATCGTGGCTATATTTTGGTCTGGCGCTTATACGACATGATTCTTCAACCTAGGCGTTGGGTCTGACAACTGTTGCTTCCTTCCTGGCATTCACTTTCTGCCCTCTCGAGTTTTATAATCATTTTGGGTTGTTCTAGTCGCCTGGGCGCCCAAAATGGGTGCTAAGGCTGGTGCCTAGGCGTCAGGGGTGGCGTCGAGT
This sequence comes from Phalaenopsis aphrodite, assembly GCA_003013225.1. Lineage (NCBI taxonomy): Eukaryota > Viridiplantae > Streptophyta > Magnoliopsida > Asparagales > Orchidaceae > Phalaenopsis > Phalaenopsis aphrodite. The sequence continues at coordinate 6,139,232 of NEWO01000001.1, forward strand.
TTCCGGGGGCTCAATTTTGAGGCCCTTGGGGCTATTTCATGCTCCGAGACACTTTGACCTAGCGCTTGAGTGCTAGGGACTAGCAATGGGATGCCAGGGTCTACCGTAGGGGTGCTAAGTTGGCTCGATGAGCCTCAATTTTGGTGAGTTATGAGCAGTAAGTGCGAGAGCAGTTACATGATTCTTTTTTTTGTTCATTTTTTATTTAAAAAAAAAAGATAAATAAACATTTTTGAGGTCAACAATGTGTACTGATTGAGGTTTATTTAAATCCAAATTTGTGTTATTTTGTTCCCATTGGATTCATTTCTCAGAAATTGCATCTCCATTGTAAAAATGCCAAAACTATGCTAAGATAATCTTAGAATCCATTTATGAGTTATTAAACAAAAATTTCAAGGAAATAATTGTCTTAGAATATCAAATCACATTACTAGAAAAAACATAGAATACATCCCTTCTTTATTTTGAAATCAATTGTCTCATGCATGGTAGTAGGATATAGACAAATGAAGAGAGTTTGCAACAAGTTAAGAGGTAATCTAATTGTTTCATAAAAATTGTTGAGAATCTAAATGTTTTTTATTAGTTTGTGTTTACATGTAAAAGGCACAATTGCCTTTCGTTCCTTCATAGTCGCCATGTTCCCTAATACCCATCACAATACATTTAATATGACAGATAAGCAATCAAATATAAAAGTAAATTTATCATAACAAAGCTGAAAACGATCAGTTGAAAATTTATTTAAATGAACACTTTACCGATTAAAATAAATATAAACAAATATATAAAGTCCAGCTATGGTGAAAATAACCTGTTGAAGCTATGGTGACATGGGCTCTAAAAACTTCTCATTAAAATAATGGCAATTTGCAAAGAGCAAAATTAATTAGAGGATGATCTACATCGAATACATCCTCTCATATCATTATCTGATTCTTATGTATTTGCATGCATACCCCTTAGTTCTTATGTATTTACAAATCAAACACCTAAACCTCAATTTTTATACATATGACATCTTACCTGTGCATAAAATTATGTATTTCACCTTTTAAAAGTTAAAATAGTTGCATTTGAAATGTGATATGAAAGCTTGGCTGGTATGAATGTAAAAAGTAGAGTTTAGATGCTAGCTAGATATGTAAATACATGGAAATTGGGTGGTATGTATATAAAAGCCCCTTCTTTTTATTATATTATATAAGCTTTTTGAGTTACATATATCATGAATACAAAGAGAACACTATTTACCAATGAGTCAATTTCAAAAATAATTAAAAAGTAGAACAGAAAAAAAAAATTAGGTGAAATGAAACAAAACACTTTTTTTGTTGTTTTTTCAACGTTTTTTTCTTTTTAATTTTGGTTCTTCAAGAAACGTGAATGAGAGGGAATCAACTACTGAACAAAGGTTAGAGAAACTAGAGATGTAATAATTTCAATTTCTTCCAGAAAAAAAGAAGCATATAATTGCAAGCTGTTAAGTTGTCGTTGTGATCTCCAGCCAGTAATCTTCATTTCTCTATCTCACTTTATCCGGCAGGCTTATTACCATCATTGCAGCAATTAATTCATTAAAATTTGACCTCAAAAGCTGGATTAGATACCCAAATGTTTAGATTTGTATACATAAGAAATCAAAATTCTGCTAACATTTTCATACTACATGTTGCATTACATGTGTCGTTAGGAACGTTTACATACATAGCACTCAATTCTTCATTTACACATCTAACAACTATACTTCAACTCTTACATATATACCAGCTTATCTATGCATGAAAATGAAAGATTTGGGAGGTATGGATGTAAAAAGTAAAGCATAGGTTTAATATATGTAAATACAAGGTAGTTGGGTGCTATGTATGTAAAGACCTGAATACCAATTATATTGCGTGCATGTAAATACATGCTTTTATTAGAAGTATTTAATACATCATATGTCATAATCTTGTTTATATTAAAAAAAAAAGTAAAAATCCATCACAACAATATGTGGTTCAAATTCCAATATGTGGCTGAAATGGGAACTCAACAGGAATGCCATGTTTTTGAGTGAATTTCTTATTATTATTTTGTTCTCTCTCAATCACCTCCTGCTAATTAATTAACAAAAAAGGATTATTTTATCTTTCAATATAATTAATGAAATTACTATGAAGGTGTAACGACATCTCTAGGTAAGAAGAAAAAGACTTTCACTATGAGAGGTTTATTGGGGTAAAATATTACGTCGTCTTTAACGTCCAATCATTGCAGGCCACATCATTGTACATGCGAATTTGCACCAATATAGCCTCCCGTGATTAAACCTCGGGGGATGTGTGGTGTCCAGACGTATTATTTTCTGATGCACAAGTGTCTCGATTAGAAAAGCATTTATTCATTTTTTAAGCTAAAAATATATATTAATTAGGTTGTTAATAGCACTGTTTGAATATTATATATATGGTTTTCAATCTTGTGTCATATCCAATATAATCTTATTCAACCCGTTAATTAAGCATGTCTTTTCAGGACTACTTATTTTATTGTGTTTAAATTGTGACTATTTATTAGTAATACAAAACTTACTCATCTAATTAAACTTTTAAATTGATGACACCTAATTGCTTATGTCGTCAATGTCACATTTGATACTATATTTAAATAATATTTGAAGATTTACATATAAACCACTTATTCTTATGTATTTGAAGATCTAACAACTGAATTTCAATTTTTACATACATGC
>NEWO01000001.1:6143789-6166678 GCA_003013225.1 Phalaenopsis aphrodite
TATATATATATATATATATATATATATATATATATATATATATATATATATATATATATATATATATATATATATATATATATTAAGATTAACAGCCAAATAAGGTCTGCATCATCCGTTGTATCCAATGAAGAAAGTCATCAGTTCAAAATTATTAAGATTTATAATAAACATTAATTTGACATATTGAGGAAAGTTCCGGGTCTATTTAAAAAATAATCAATTTAGCCATCAAAAGAAATAGAAAAATAAGAGCTACAAGTTACCGAGACCAGATTATTTGCAATTTAAAAATTTTGTTGAGAGTGGTTATGAGTCCTTGTTCAAATATGAAAGCTATAATGGATTTTTATATGGAATATGTATTTCATTGCAAGATAAATGCGTATTTTACAGAACAAATTTAAGTGAGAATTTCCTTCACGCTTCTGATAATCCTGATTATGACTGAATTATTTGATTTTTCTTCTTCTTTTTTTAGGTGTTGCATGATATCAACTCCTTTTAATACCACATAATATGCAATATCTCCATTTGTTTCTTCAATAGCCAACACAACACAGCACAACCCAACCAAAAAGTTTTATTTAATTTTATGGCTACATAAATAATATACAATAGCTTGTTGAAAATATAAGCACAATGAATGGCGTGTTTGGGGAGTGGTAGCCACAACAACAACGCTGTGGCGTTTGGGGAAACAATTTTTCGCCTACTTTTTTTACTATCTGACTTAGCAATGCGGTGATTGCTAGAAAGTTGTTCTTACTTTTTTGAAAAAAAAAAAAATTATATATCATAGTTTCTTGAACAGCAACTTTTTTGTACAACAACTTCACAACTGTTTCTTCTAACAACTGCATTTGACCCAAACAGTCCTAAATTAAATTATAGTAAAAAGTTATACTATTCTTGAATAACTTTTAAAATAAGCGTCTTACATAAGTAATTAATATTACACTTATCTCAAAGCATATTGAATGATCTATACGAAGAATTTTTTAGAAGAATATACTCAGATAGATTTTTTATAAAAATCAAGTTATGATATTTTGGCTAAAATTCGATTGTGATGAATTTTAAAATATTTTGTTCATTTTTACGGTAAAAAATATTAATATAATAATCATTTATATATGTGTTGTTCTCATAATAAAATAATTACATAATTTTATAGTTCATCCTGATCAATGAGGATATCATCATCTGATTTTTCTCCTAATTTTAATTATCTCTCAATTGCATGTGAAGTTAAACAAACTTTACACTAATTGCATCCATATTACTGACTCATCATATCACTTACTTTTTTTTATGTAACAGTGGTCAATTATCCGTGTCATTATGAATAATATACAAGATGAATTCCGAAGTAAGAATCTCGTTTGGCTTGTTATGAAGAGGTAGGCAACTCTTCTGGCATAGCATGAATTAATATACATATATCTTCTCGTGGAGATGCCACGTATCTTAGAGCTTATCCTTTGTTTTTCTTAACAATATGGAATAAATTAATGACAACATTTATAAATACAAGACAACTGTTAATTAGGGAACTCTAAAGTTTCATATTTACTTACATGCCACTCAGATATTGACATTAGATCAAAATGCTGCAACGCATCAGCAAATCACGTAAGTATACGTGTTATCCAAGTAATATGCAGACCAGAGTCAGTATATCAATTGCACAAGAGTAACGAGCAAACTCGAATAGCCAAAAACTTGTAGCCTACTGATTTTAAATCTATCCCGAAGGGGTTGCAATTTAGTGATTTTGAAAAGTCACTAATCTTAATTTTTAAAATAGTTAAACCTAAGCTAATGAGGTGACAATTTGAGTGAAGTTTTTTTATGCTAGTAAAATTTTCCCCTAAATTGATTTTATGGAAATTAAGTTTGATTGTGTGCTTCAAATTATAGGCGACAATCGGGAGCAAATCTCTTCGTTATCCCCTCCACGGCGTCTAAAAAGTTTTGACAATCAATCATCTTTAGTTCCCCAAATCAAGTGATTAGCATAGAATTCCTTATTTTCCTATAACATTGCACTAATCTCGAAACAATATTTCTATTCTCCTAAGTAAATATTTTTTAACCTAGTGGTTCCACTAAGGACTCTGCTGAAACTCGAAGAGCACAATGTATTTTAACTATCCAATTGGTTAGGTTGAATTTAAATGAAGAATTCAAGGTTAAAACACATGTAACCTTATAAAATGTTCTATAAATTTTTATTTGAGCTTATTAGTTATGCTAGTGATTATGTTGTTGGAGTTGTGTTGAGATAGAGAATTGATAAAGTTTTTCATGTAATATAATATGTTAGAATAACTCTCATTGATGCCCAAATTAATTATACTACCATTGAGAAAGAGTTACTGTCTATAATATTTGTTTTTGATAAAATTAGATCCTGTTTGATTGGTAATAGAGTGATAGTATACATTATTCACTCACCTATTTAACATTTTGTGACTAAAATGAATACTAAAACACATTTAATTAAATTGATACTTTTGTTGCAAGGATTTGATATTAATATAGTTGATAGGAAATATAAGTAGTTGATTATTTACTGAAACTTGAGCAGGATAACCATGAGAATTTGCATGATAAATTAATGATTTTTTTTTAAGAACATTACTTGCAATCACCCGAAATTTTTTTTTCTGGAATGTTGACATTGTCAATTATAATGGCAGTGGCTTTTTTTTTAATGATCTATCACAACACTAAAGAAAAAAGTTCTTATGATGCTAAGAATTATTTTTGAAATGAACCTTATCTCTTTAAAAAAGGCAAGGACCAAAGTAATAGTAAATTTCATGATAATTTATCCAACCATACCATTTTGGTCAGCTTCTCCCTTATGGTGACTTTTTCATGAAATGTAGAGAACTACCACTATTAAGTCATGTTACATATTTGTTGGTTGCTGACACAACGCCAACATCGCCATGTAAATATTTGTATTAAGCTCTGTGGTAGATTACCAGTCATGTTTAATAGATAGGCATGTCCAAAATATTATGGTGACAAAAGAGTAGGTGGGAACAAATGGATAGAAGGTCATGAAAATCGCATGGAGTACAAAGTTGAAGAAAAAGATCTTGTTCATTGTACATAGGTGGCACCAAATTTGATTGTCTATTTTATTAAGCTTCAAGAGGACTTCTGATAGCTCAGGCTGAGTATTTCATTCTAAGGAAAAAAACAATTGAGCAAAAGGATGTCCATATATAGATTAAAAAGCCCAACTCCCCCAAAAATTAAAGAGGTTAACATGACGACTACTTACACTAGTTCAAAGGCCAAATATTAAGATGCCCTCAAGTTTGCTACTTTTTTTTTCAAATTATTATCAAATTAGTTGAGCATTGTAGTATGGTTAGCTAACAAGGTGAGCATTGATGTCATCCACTAAAATGATTGATTGGATTTTGGGGTTATATATCAAAGTTATTTATTGCACATGCTTTTGTTTCTTCAACATAAAACAACTTAAAAGATTAATTTTTATAAAATAAGGGTTACATGTCAATCTTTATTTTGCACTCATCTCTTAAGATAATTGAGCTGCCATTGTATTTCATATTGAACTATAAAAATGATGAACTACTTAGTTTTAATAGTTGTAATTGGTTTTCTTAAGTGGTCAGTTTATGTTTAGGGTAAACTAATATTTTTATATTAGACATAATAATTTTGTCAACCATAATATCTTATCAATTTCCTTTAGGAGGTGGGTACAGTCTCCCACGACCTTAATTGGATGGCCAAGCATAATTCTATCAATACCTATGATGGATGCTAGTAAGACTCATCTTTGACTTTAAATCCAAAAATATGTGGAGATCTAAATAAAACTTAGGGACAAGCTTCTCAAGAATATATCTCCACATAAAAATCAAAGAAAAGCAAATTAATTTTTATTTGGTTCAACTCATCCTTAATTTGAATAGAGAAAGAACTAACTAACTAAGTGTCATGCTTTTGTGGTCATTAGTGTAGAGCTTTCATAATACTTTCTTTTGGGTTGTTGGAGTAATCATATCTAGAAGATGGAAAGAATTCAAGATGCGTCAATCTTTGGTTGATGTGCTGCAATGGAATACTGGTGAGAAGGAATTCGAGAAAAATGGGGAGCACATTTTGTAAAGTATTGAAAGGTGCCATGGATAATTTGAGTAAGACCATACTCTATCTTTTGGAGTAGGTCTAAAGTAATATAATTGTCTAGTCTTTCAATTCAATGCATTTGATCATGGTTACAAATGCAACTCACTCTTTAGATCCCAGTCCAAATCACGTTACTTTTTCACCATATCTAATAAAGCAATCTATTTAAAACTTTTTAGTAGAATTTAGTTGAATCTTAATTAAGATTACAAGCAAAAATAATGAAACATGGGAAGAAACAAAAAAGAAGGCATTAGAATTATAATTTTAAGCTTATCTTGAATTCTAAGTCTAGAATCATACAATTATGTGTTGCATGATAAACTATACATTAATTGGCTTATACCACTATTGATTCCTCAATCATGTATCTCTATCAAATGATAACACTTAATTGTTCAGCTAGGATTACTAGCCAGCTATTCGTCTAGTGAATTTAGGCTTCGTTTGAATAAGCTTCATCGTTCTGTCGATTTCCCTTAGAAACCGTGTTCATCAAACTGCAGCAAGCCAACTGCAATCTGAAATGCCAAAAATTTGTCGTTCTACCAAAATAACTTCAGCAAACATTCTTCTCTCGTTGCTTCACCAAACAAAAAGAATTTTAAAGAGCAACTCCAATCGCACGGAAATTCACTGTCTTTTTAAACGAAGCCTTAAATTATTTACCAAATACCACTCAGATTGTGTACCTTNTTTTTAACGTCCTTCCGAAGCGGGCAACGAGATTTCAATTTCGATGACCGACAGCTTCTTACGGGCAAACCCCACACCAAAAATAATGCCGACAGGACCATATTAGACCATTTAAGAAAGAAGAAGGATTCGCAAAGCATGAGCTTTTCTCTGTTAGTCTTCTTAGCTTGTATTGCTTTCGTGCACAGTAGGAAGGAATTTGACAGCTTGCCTTAAATTGGCCTTTAAACGGTGTGACTACCTAAATCTTTCGGTTGAAGCAAAAGGAAGGAAGGAATTGCATGTAACATTCTCCGCTTGGCTACTACTTCTCAAGTGACTCTCGGTTTAGAGAAAGAGAAGGGGAGGAGAGGGGGAGAGAGAGAGAGAGTTTTTTTTTTCTTGTGATCGTCGAGGTGATCAACGGGTGTAATTTGTCAAAGTTAATAAAATCCTCTGCAGCTCTGTGGACGTAGGCAATTTGTTGAACCACGTAAAACTTGTGTCGCCTTTTCTGGTGTATTTTTTCTAGATCTGATTTTTCGTTTTATTGTCGTTGTTTTTCCACAACAACTGATATCAGAGCCACGGTTCGGATATGAGGAAGAACGATAGCCGGAGACAAAGTGAAGGTTTCAGGGATCGAGAAGTTCGACGATACGGATTTTGGATACTGAAAGATACAGATAGAGGATTACCTCTATAGAGAGAAACATCATCTTCCACTACGGGGAAAGCGGCCGGAGAAGATGGAAGAGGCTAATTGGAATTTGTTGTATCGATAGGTTCTGGGGGTTATTCGATTAACCCTATCGAGGTCTGTTGCTCACAATGTCATAAAAGAGAGGATGACGACAGATCTTATGGCGGCCTTATCAGGTATGTATGAAAAGCCATCGACGAATAACAAGGTGCACTTGATGAAAAAATTATTCAATCTGAAGATGTTGGAAGGTGTGTCGGTTGTTCAACATTTGAATGATTTCAACATTATCACAAATCAATTATCGTCCGTTGAAATTGATTTTGACGATGAGATATGTGCGCTGAAATTGTTGGCTTCATTATCAAATAGCTGGGAAGCCATGATGATGCCAGTTAGCAACTCTACAGGTAAAACCAAGCTGAAATATGATGATATTCATGACTTGATTCTTGCTGAAGAGGTGTGCAGGAAAGATTCTGGTGAGACCTCAGGTTCAAGTTCAGCACTGAATGTTGATTCTAGAGGGAGATTACTGGACATGAACTCAAACAAAGGAAGGTCGAAATCAGAACATAGAAGCAAGAGCAAGTCAAAGCCTAGTCAGCAAGCAACCTGCTGAAATTGTGGCAAAACTGGCCACATAAAAAGGAACTGTAAAAATCCTAAGAAGATGGAGAATGTTAGTGTTGAAGCTGTGACTGAAGTTCATAACTCTATTGACGACTGGATACTTGAGTCGGGGGCTTCTTTTCACACATCTTCCCACCGGGAGCATGTGACTTTGGGAAAGTGTACCTAGTTGATGTAGCAGCTTTGAACGTGGTTGGGATGGGAGATGTTGAAATTGCACCCTCTAACAGAAACAAATGAATCCTGCAAAAGGTTAGACACATTCTTGAACTGAAAAAGAACCTCATATATGTTGGGCAGCTTGATGAAGAAGGTCATTCAGTAGTGTTCTCTGATAACACCTGGAAGGTTACTAAAGGAGCACTGATACTGACTCGGGGTAAGAATACTGGTACGCTATATATGACAACTGGTCTAATTAACAATGTTGATACCACTGTTGCAGAGAGCAGAATAGACATGTGACATTGCAGACTTGGACACATGAGTCAGAGAGGTATGAAAGAGCTTCAGTCCAGAGGCAAGCTACCAAAACTGAAGTCCGCTGATTTTGACATGTGTGAAAGTTGCATCATGGGGAAGCAGAAGAATGTCAGTTTCCTGAAAGGTGGCAGGGTGCCAAAGGTAGGAAAACTAGAACAGATACACACTGATGTGTGGGGGCCTTCCCAAGTGGCATCTCTTGGAGGCTCTCGCTATGACGTCACATTCATAGATGACCACAACAGAAAGGTATGGGTTTACTTTCTGAAGCATAAATCTGATGTATTTTCTGTGTTCAAAACTCGGAAGGTCATGATTGAAACGGAGACAGATCTAAAACTGAAATGTTTGAGATCTGACAATGGTGGTGAGTACATTGATGGTGGATTCAAGGAGTACTGTGCAGCTCAAGGTATCGAAATGGAGAAGACCATTCCGAGGACACCACAATGAAATGAAGTTGCAGAACGCATGAACAAGACCATCAATGAGCGTGCTAGGAGCATGAGATTGCATGGAAGACTATCACCAACCTTCTGGGCAGATGAGGTCAGCACTGCAGTTTACCTGATCAATAGAGGGTCATCTGCCCCATTATACTGTAAATTATCTGAGGAAGTCTGGAGCGGCAAAAAGGTCAAATTTTCTTCTCTTAAGACTTTTGGTTGTCTTTCTTATGTTCTAATCAATCTTCATGTATGCAGCAAGCTTGATGCTAAGTCAAAGAAATGCTATTTCATTGGTTATCGAGATAAAACATTTGGTTATCATTTCGAGGATGATTAGGATCGGAAGATTATTAGAAGCATAAATGTGATTTTCAATGAGAAGATGATGTACAAGGACAAGACCAATACAAATTCTGGAGTAGCTCCTCAAGAGTCAGAGTTAGTGGAGTTTGACAATCTACCGGAGGACACAGAGCAGGACGAAGATGAGAATGAGGCAGAGAATGGGTTCGAAGCACCCATTCCTATTATTCCGCAGGCAGGTCCAAAGTCATTCACTACTCCAGTCGTCGTTTGGAGGTCAGTCAGGAGCAGACATTCTCCGCAGCGTTACTCACCAACTTTAAATTACATATTACTGACAGATAGTGGAGAACCACAAAGCTATGAAGAAACCTTAGCAGATGAAAATTCTAGTAAGTGGGAGCTAGCCATGAAAGAGGAGATGGATTCCCTGCTGAAAAATCAGACATGGGATCTAACAAAACTTCCCCCAGGGAAGAAGACATTGCAGAACAAGTGGGTGTACCGGGTAAAGACTGAGTCTGAAGGCAGTAAAAGGTACAAGGTCAAACTTGTTGCAAAAGGCTTTCAACAGAAGCAAGGAATTGATTACTCTGAGATCTTTTCTTCTGTGGTAAAACTCACAACCATCAGGATGGTCCTGGCTATGGTTGCTACCGAAGATCTATTCCTGGAGCAATTAGATGTGAAGATAGCTTTTCTTCATGGAGACCTTGAAGAAGACATCTATATGCACTAGCCTGAAGGGTTCGTGTTACAAGGATAATAAGATTCAGTTTGTAAACTGAAGAAGAACTTGTATGGTCTGAAGCAAGCTCCTAGACAATGGTACAAGAAGTTTGATAATTTCATGCAAAATGCTGGATACAGCAAATGCCAGGAAGATCACTATTGCTACAGGTACTTTGACCATTCCTATATCATCCTGTTGTTGTATGTGAATTATATGTTTATTGTAGGGGCCATCATTTATGAGATCAACAATCTGAAGAAGCAGATGTCAAAACACTTTGCAATGATGGATTTGGGAGCAGCAAAACAAATCTTTGGCACGAGGATTGTTAGAGATCAATTCAAATGCACCTTGAGATTTTCACAGGCTGAATATGTGAAAAAGGTGCTTAGCATGTTCAATATGAACAAGTTCAAGCCAGTTAACACACCTTTAGGCAGTCACTTCAAACTCAGTAAAAATCAATCACCTAAGTCAGAGGAGGAACAAGACTACATGAGTAAGGTTCCTTACGCTTCAACTATTGGTTCACTTATGTATGTTATAGTCTGTACCAGACTAGATATTGCACATGCAGTGGGAGTTGTGAGCATATACATATTTAATCCAGGGAAGGAGGATTGGGAAGTTGTGAAGTGGATTTTGAGATACCTAAAAGGCTCTTCAAAAACCTGTTTGTGTTTCTCATGAAAGAGCCTAGAGGTACAGGGTTATGTTGATGCAGATTTAGTTGAAGACATTGAAAGTAGGAAGAGTACTACATGTTATGTTTATACTCTTGGCGGTACTGTAGTGTTATGGGGCTCTAATCTACAGAAGACAGTTTCTTTGTCCACTACAGAGGCTGAGTATGTTGCAATGTCAGAGGCTACTAAGGAGATAATATGACTGCAAAGTTTCTTGGCGGAATTGGGTAAGGAGGTTCAGAAAGGCACTCTCTACAGTGATAGCCAGAGCGTCATATTCCTAACTAGAAATTCAGCATTTCAATCAATGACCAAGCACATTCAGATGAGGTATCACTTTATTCGATCATTGTTAGATGACAGACAGTTACTACTTTAGAAAATTTGTGGAAGCAAGAATCCTGCTGATATGTTGACCAAGGGCGTTACACTTGAGAAACTGAAGTTGTGCTTGACTTCAGTTGGTCTTCTAACTTGAAGACAGGGGTTTTGAGTTGCAGATGTTGAGGATATCATATTTGAGGAAAAGGACGATGCAGTTAGTGTCTCGATCTCCAAGTGGGAGAATTGTTGAGTATTATGGAGCTCGATCCACAATTTGATTTAGCAATTTTGGCATTTATGGAAGTTAATTAAATTTTATTTAATTCTTTCTTATTTTATGGATTCTCCCACCTTCCTCTTGTTGGTAAATTGAGGAAAGCAATATTAATTAAGATTGCTTAACATTTCTTTCTCCATATCTCCTCTGTTGCTTCCTTTGGAATTCACTAATTAAATGCTTCTTTAATGGGCCATATTAGACCATTTAAGGAAGAAGAAGGATTCACAAAGCATGAGCTTTTCCTTGTTAGTCTTCTTAGCTTGTATTGCTTTCGTGCACAGTAGGAAGGTATTTGACAGCTTGCCTTAAATGGGCCTTTAAGCTTCTATATGTAATGGCTTAATGAAAAGCCAACGGTGTGACTACCTAAATCCTTCGGCTGAAGCTAAAGGCAACAAGGAATTGCATGTAACATTCTCCGCTTGGCTACTACTTCTCAAGTGATTCTCAGTTTAGAGAGAGAGAGAATGGGATGAGAGAGGGAGAGAGAGAGAGAAAGAGTGTTTTTTTTTCTTGTGATCGTCGAGTTGATCGACGGGTGTAATTCCTCAAAACTAATAAAATCCTCTGCAGTTCTGTGGACGTAGGCAATTTGCCGAACCACGTAAATCTTGTGTCGCTTTTTCTGGTGTAATTTTTCTAGATTTGATTTTTCACTTTATTGCCGTCGTTTTTTCACAACATGAGTGCTGTAATATCTGCACTGCTTCTAACAAGTTTTCAGCGGGTAAGACTTCTTTGAAGCTCCACATAACTAAAGATGACTGTTGAATTTAACATTATTCAAGCTAATTTAATAATCTCGATTCAGGCAGAGTTTTTTATTCAAGTTGACATAATCAAAATTTGAAACAGAGCTAAAATAAATATGGGCATTTACATACATACCACGCCAATTCATATGTATTTACATATATATTGTTTGAAAAAATAATCAAAGATGATGTAATTATATAAATTCTAGTGATAGTAATTTGTATTGAGAAAAGAAATCATGCAAGTTAACGGGAAGATTACATCTATTTGCTCTCTTCCTTTTCATTTTGTTTTTTTTCTTTGGAAATGGTCATCCTGAGGCTATATTTTTTTATGCCATTTGCATATTATATAATTGCATTATTTCATTAGAAAGAAAAAAAAAATCACATGCAAATATTGGTCACTTTCACCGTAGATTTTGCTGCACTGATCAGCCATGACATACATAGCTAAATGAAGTCCACTTCATCGTTGTATTCAAGGAAGTTGGTCATTAGCTGAAACCAAAAGTCTGACAATTTTTCTTTAAGAGAACAACTATATGATAGTGATATAAATTTGGAGCATTTACAGTCATACCCACCTAATTCCTATGTATTTACATTCATATCACTATCTTAACTTCTATAATATAAAATACAATTTTCATGCATAAGTAAGGGCATTTACGTAAAAATTTAGAGATGTAAATATATAAAATTGGTAAGACAATTAATATGCATATATGCTGCCAAAATGAAAGTGACATGAGGTTAATGTGAGTTGTTTTTATGAAGGTGAAGTAAATTCAAGACTATTTGGTTGTGGGCATGGCAATCTGTGAGGTGTTAGCTGTCCATTTTTTATTTAAGCATGAGGGCAATGTTTGGAAGGCTAGTTATATTGAGTGATGTAAATGAAAGTTGTGTTATATTTTATGATTTTTAGTTTAGAGAATGATGAGGGAAAATATTAATATTTTAAGTGTTTGCAAGAGATTAACTACACATAATTAGAATGTCTATATGCTCAAAAGGATATTGAAGATAATTATAACTATGTAAACATTCTCAGATAGTCAAAAAATAAATGAAGAAGAGACTTCATGTTGAATTTTAACTAAGCGAGCCAATTATTTTACTCTAGAAAAAGGATTTAGGAGATCATCACTATTAGACCAATATCATCCGATCATTATCACATCACCATCATCATTATTCTCCACAATTTTTTTTAAAGTCATAGTGACCTAGCAAGTTCTCCCTACCAAATAATCTCTTCTTCTTCAATTGTAAGGAAGAGTGCACTTTTATAATATCAAATATATAGTGGAATATTTCAAGCGGGCTAAGCTATATATTTTTCCCCTTTTTTTTCAAAAAAAAATAGGCTTCTAGTGTATTATGTAAGAGCATTCTTTTATCAATGTGTGTCCGGGTTTTTTTTTGTATAAAACTAAGACATTAATATCTTACTGTACAACTGCAAATAATCTAACACCCTTATACTCTTACCTATTCTATACCAACTTATCATCATTACCTTGAAATAAAATAAGGAAAACCTAAACCATAAACCCTAATATCTAGTGATCCCAATCACACACATTAACTTTCCATTACACCATATACTCCATAATTTTAAATGGAATATAAAATGTTTTATTTAGTAGATACAAAATTCAGTGTTTTCTGACATGATCAAATGCTAGACTCATTTTGGTTGCATCAACTCTCTCATTGCTCCAGAAAATGAACTTTTTCTCACGGTTGAAGTGTGGATTAGTAAAATGCATATCATGTTCCATCAACTATACCGCATTGATGATTAATAACCCCTACTATTACATTAAACATTGGGATTATGGTGTATCATCATACAAGATATAGTTGGAATTGATTATGGTGGATATTTCAACAACAAGGTGGTTCAACAAATTTTCTTGTATGAGGTGGTAGCCATATAGTATGATATTTTTATTGAAGAGTTTTAAATTTAAATGTGCAAAGCTAAATGAATTTGAAATTGTAGTTTTAAAGTATAACAAATAGAGCTAATTTGCTTTCATAATTTAAAGGAATAAAATTAAGGACATCCTAGTAAAGTGTAAGGGTAATCATTTTGGGAGACATAATAGTAAGATTGTAAATTAATGTGGGAAAGAGAACCTCTAATAAGCTAGACGTGAAGTTGCTTATTGTACTTGACACTTAATGCATAGCTCAGTTAGATGCCTATGTTCATGAAGAATGTCTAATACTAGCGCTATAGGCAACCACCCACTAAATCTATTAGAGATGATTTTTATCAATATGATTAGAGTGGGGTAAAAGTTACCAATAAATAGATTAAATTGTGATAAGATGAGAGAGTTATGGAAAGAGGTTATATCAGCACTTTGTCCAAGAAATAAACTTTGTCCATGATTATCAATCATGATATAGCACCACAAATATTTTAAAAAAAATTAGATTGTCAGCTTTATTAGCCCATTTGTATTTAGGTGATGAGTAGGGCTAACGTGAAGAGTAATTCCCATTGCAAGAAAACATGGATTTCCAAATTTACACTACTAAGAACAAATTAGGTGATATAATGTTGTGTAATTCTTTTGTTGTCATATATATCTTACAAATTTTTATAATGAATGTTTACTAGAATATATGCACTTTATTTCATTTATTGAGAGACTTGATGGAGAAAATAAAGGAGAAGCACTAGAGTGTGCAAATTATGGAGGAGTTAAGTTAATGGTTCATACAATTAAATTATGAGAGAGAGTAATTGAACATTGGTTAAGACAGATACAAATGTTTCTCAAAATTGGTTTGGATTTATGTTGGGCAATTCTACTATGGAAGCTATATATTTATTGAAAATTTTGATTGTGAAGCATGGAGAGCATAAGGAGGATCTACATATGATGTTGTTGATTTAGAAAAAAAAACTTATATTAAGTTACCTAGAGAAAAATACATTGGAGAGTTATAGAAAAGAAATGTGTTGATATGACTTATATTCAAGTTGTAAAAGATATGAATACCAGAGTTGTTACTTTTGTTCGAACAAAAAGAGGATTGATAAATTATTTTCTTAGTTCAGGTTGATCACATCAAGGATTTCCTTTAAGCCCATATATTTTTTTTCTTGAGTTATGGATGCACTTACTAGACATTTATAGGAGGATGTATCTTGGTGTTATTTTATTATTATTATTTTTTTTTTTTATGATATCCTTCTGATGGATAAGATTAGAGAATGATTTTGAGAAAAAAATTGAATTATGGAGATCGCTTTAGATTCTGAAGGCTTTTGTTAAAGTAACTTCAAAATTTAATATATCAAATGTAATTTTAGTAGAGGTAGATCTAGTGGCATCGTTGTAACTATGTATAATAAAATCATTAAAAGGAGAGAATATTTTAGATATCACAGGTCTATTTTCAAAATGATGGTGAAATAGATAAGGATGTTATTAGTAGAATTCAAGTTGGATTTTATAAGTGGAGGAATGAATAGGTTCTGTTGTGTGATAAAAAAGTACAGTTTAAACTTAAAGAAAAAATTTATAGGATGGCGGTGAGACATGCTAGCTATATTGTATAGAATGTTAGCCTATAAAAGAAAAGCCTAAAAATAAGTTAAGGTTGCTGAGATGAAAATGCTTAGGTGGATGAGTGGTATTACACATAGCAATAAAATACATAACAAATATACTAGTGAAAGGGTTGGTGCAGCTCCGATTCTAGACAAAATTAGAGATAGTCGTCTTAGATGGTATGATAATATTAAACGTTGATCATCTGATGATCCTGTTAAAAAAGATTTGGGCTTGCTGTATAAAAAATAATCTTAATCTATTAGAATTAAATGAAAATATGGCATTCCAAAGGACAGTGGAGGAAAAGGATTCATGTAGCCAACCCCACATAATGGGATAAAGGCTTTGTTGTTGTGTGTTGTTGTTATTATTTCATTTATTCTTTTATGATGGCCTATACCAACCTAATCTATCATAAAATTTTTGATGCATATAAATAAAACAAATTCGGATTTAATCTCACCAAACTAAAAATTACTATAACTGAAAACATCAAATATCTTGAACATAAAATATACAATCTTACTAAAAAACATATTTAATAAAGATCTAAAAATTAAGTCATAGATCTATCAAAAAAGTTTATATTCATCAAAAAGTAATTCTATTTTTCGGAAACTTACATTTTTGTGTGATATAAAATATAGATCTAGTAATTAAAAAAAAAATAGAAAGATAAATTTCATAAGTTAATATTAAAAATCTTAAGAGTTGAATCTTGAAAGGGCTGATAAAACACCAACTAAAACATAAATTTACTTTTTACATTTCTACCACCCAAATCTTTTATGTAGCATATATATATATATATATATCACCATTTTAACTTTTAAACTATGAAATACACTTTTTCATGCCTAAGTAAGATGGCATATCTGTAAGAGATGAAGTTTAGATATTAGACATGTAAATACTTAGGAATTGAGAGTTATGTATGTAAATATTTCAGTTTGAAATTAAAGCTTTGAGGAGATAATAGAGGAGACTGGTCCTCAAATCTGTGAATGAATCAAAGAAATAAAGTCAATTTTAACCTACGATGCTCCTCATTTTTATGTATGTGTGTGTGTGTGTATGTGTGTTTATTTTTATTTTTATTTATGATTTTTTTTAAATTTGTGAGTACCTGAATGATGAATTTGGTGGCATATGGCACCTAGAGGAGTATGCTTGGGTTGATTCTAATTTTATTATTTTAATATTTTTCTCCCTTCTAACAATATTTCATCTGTACCTTAAATTTATTGATAGCTACTTACTAGAGACATTAGTGAATATAAATTATTGGATCCTGATTTATCTGTAGATGACTCAAACCTTGAGGGAAAAGTTAGGAAGGAAGGTGAGAGAAACTGAAGGATGGGAAAGATGATATCTCTCTTAGTAAAGGAAGAGTATCTATTCTCTCATAATTTGGGGCATAATTTTTTCTCTATTTATAGAGGGTTCTTACATATACTACAAAACAAGCATTCATCATACAAAATTCTCAAAGGATGTATGATTGATCCCTTCTTGTCTCCTTCTAATGTTGGCATCATTTTTAATGTTATCTCTGACGGCACTGTATCTTGTCGTTTATTTTCTATGTGCCCAATTTGTTACATTCTTGTCAGTTTACTCAGCTTTAGTGGTAATTCAACATTAAGCAATTTGATCTTGGAGCGAGTACCCCTCCTCGAATGAGACAGGTCCAACTCCCTTTTGTGATCCTGAGAGGTGGTTGGTGATTCATTTTTGGCAGCTTGTACTTAATTGCTCGTATCAAAACAACTGAGCTTGAAATTCAATGGCTTGCCTTAGTGTGTAATTCTACCCTTAAACTTGAATTCAATCAGACAAGCTATACATAGATTATGAAAATTGTTGAAGGAATCAAGGAAATGTAAGTCTTTTCGTAGATATTCTCTTGTGAATGAATGCCATGAAGGAATAGAAGGACCAGAAAAAGCTGAAGAATTCATTATGTTTCGCTGGTAAGCTTTGAATTCTGTTTTAAGGTATTTGTGCATATTCATATACAAAAACTATGGATGCATGTAGATCATATTTGTCTTATAAAGTATAATTAAAGTTTAAATTATAAAAGTAAAAAAATGCTTCTCATAGGCTCTTTTAATGCGCCAAATAATTCATAACCATAGTTAGATTTCACTTGAATGTTCTTATTATTTTAATTTAATCTTCTTTATTTTAAATGGGTATAGACCCAAACCTAACTTAAAATGTCAATTGTATTCATGTAAGATTCTCAAATGTTCTTCTAACTTTGCCTTTTCAAATTGGTTTGAAAGTCCACGTTCCTTTTTGTTTTTCTCATAAATTATGGACTTCTTTGTTTCAGGCCTAAATGGGCTAACATTAAAGAGCTGAAAGCCCAATCACAACCATTTATTGTTTTAAAAGAAACTTTATACCGTGCAAAGCGGAGCATTATATTTACGCATAACATCAAGCAATTCAAAGTATTTTCAAGCTCTATTGAATAAGCTTAGCTTCATTCAAAAAAAAATTCTTTTTTCATTTATTTTATTTTATTTATTTATTTTTACTCTATAAAAAGAAAGGATGATTTCAACATTGGTTTAGAGGCATCACAAGAAAATTCATCTTAAAAATATAAGTTTTCACATGTTATTCAAATCTCAATCCTCCCAAATATTTGGGCCAAAATTTAAGAAATTGATGCTTAGATCATTTAAAGTTCATTTCCATTGAATTTCTAGTCAAGTGAGCTAGTCCGATTAGACAATCATAAATATTTCAACTTATAAGTTATGTTCTCTTGTTCTTGGTCAAGCTAAGCAAACAAGCCAAACATATATCCAGGTAGCAATCATGCCTTTCTTCAATTCCATACACCAAAACTCGGTATCATATCATATAAAAATTCATACAATATTTTTTTTAGATATCTAAAGTTTTTCTTAGAATACAAATATCATCATATCTCTCTTTAAAATCTTTTTAAGTTCCACATAAAATTTATTAAAAAAAACAACTCTTCACAAAATCAATCACCTAACAGTTAACTTAAAATCTTTCGTTGGTTGATTATGGCAACCCGTAGATCTCAACCTTTCAAAAAACTTCAAAGCCTTAAATCACTTCTATTGAGTTGACCTTTATCCTCTCGTACCAAATAAAACTATTATGCCCTTCACTTCATGGCCCACTCCACACATGTTCCATTATTTTGGAGTGCACAATCTTTCTTTATCACTTGAAATCAAAGCCACATGAAGAAGAAATGATAAGGACACTTCCATTAGAAGAATTTATCAACTAGTTCTCTTCATACTTGTTAGTAACATATTCGTGTCGTTTACCCTCTAAATTCATATTTGGTTATATGTATAGTTGTTGCATGTTAGATGTAGATAATTGCATTATGATTCCAACTAGTGAGCAATTCATATTTTGTCAAACTATTATCCTAGAGGTACCCTAAACTTATGCCATTTTTTTTTTTCCTAGAGTTCTTTTAATGATGGGAGTGTGTTTCATAACGCTTAGCTTTAGAGTTTTGAATTGAATTTGAATTAATACATTTAAAATATAATAATTGAAAATTTTATATACAAACCACACAATTCTTGCCCACTTACATATCTAAAAACTTAAATATAATATTTATATTTAGTACACATTTGTCTTAAGAACCTATGTATAAAAATGTGTGTTTCACTAGTAAATAGTCACTACAATAATTTGTTTTATGTGATGTTAAAAATGTGAATGTTATGTATATAAACATGAAAGTTATAGATTTTAGATATGAAAATTTATAAGAATTATGTCTTATGTATATAAATGCCTTCTTTAAATTTTGAAATGTTAGTTACATGAATTTCTATTATCGCATGCTAATTTATTTGAGTTCAAGTTGCTAAGAATCAAGCATTTTTTTTTCTTATTTTTTTTTTATTATACATACAATTCCAATTTATGTTGCATTGTTATTTACTTATCCTTAATTTTATGTATTAAATATTGCATTAATTTAGAGTTTTAGTTAGGTTTCCTTTTATATCCTTAAGCTCTATTAATTTTTCTTATTAGAAATCAAATGAATGCTTTTTTATTTATCATAAAATGATTACATAATGAGGGATTAGATGTATTCAAATGAAGTAAATAGATAAAGCTAAAGTAGCTTGGTATATAACAGTAGAAAGAGAGAAATGTTGGGAAAATCTATTGATATTTGCATATAAATGAAAGATTTATAAGTTATGCTAAAATTATCTCCAAAACCTAAAGTTTCCTGTTATAATCATACACTCTTGATGCCATAAACAAAAAGGTATATATGACTTTTACATAGTTAAATAATTATACATTTCACTTTCGATGCAATGTTAAAGATTTATGTTATGCCTATAAATATGAAAATTTAAGAGTTAGGGTCTGTTTGGGGAAGTTGTAGCTTATTGAATAATATGTTGATAAACTGATTAAAAATAATATGTTGCTAAGCTAGGCGTGGTAGCTATTACAAATTTTTATTTTTTTTGGAAAGCCTGACCGCAGCCAAAAAACCGTCATCGCACCTAGATAAGCGCATAAGCTGC
Organism: Phalaenopsis aphrodite; assembly: GCA_003013225.1. Taxonomy (NCBI): domain Eukaryota; kingdom Viridiplantae; phylum Streptophyta; class Magnoliopsida; order Asparagales; family Orchidaceae; genus Phalaenopsis; species Phalaenopsis aphrodite. Next base: position 6,162,154 of record NEWO01000001.1, read on the forward strand.
TAAAACGCAGTTTACCCAAACAAGTTAAATACATTTTCAAAATTGCAGCGCATTAAATAAACTGCCCCAAACAGCCGTTAGTCCTGCAAATTCATTAGAATTGTATGGTATTTATGTAAAGTCCACTTGGCATATGAAAGATCGCCTCTTTCAAAATGACCTTCTTGCTGGATGATAAAAACTGGGCCAATATGATAGGAAGTCAGACCTTGAAATGCGTGCGTCTACTGGACGCCAAAATGGGCCAACAGACTTGGCCTAACTGTTTTTTGGTAACAGTAGAGATAAGTCTGTGCATTCATTTTAACCAGTACAAAATTGTTTTGTTTTGTTTTGTTAATTTATTTCATTTATATTACATAATTGTAGTTAACTCTAATAGTGATGAATGTTAACTCAGCTGTATAGATAAGAGGTTAGAGGGTAAGCCTCAAATGACAGCCAATATTTGCTTAAATATGATAAAATGAACATATAACTTTGTTGCTTTCAAGTTCTCTCTCTATTTTTTTTTTTCTTACTAGTTTAATTTTGCCTTGCTTCGTAGCTAAATATGAAAAAAAAATGAAGGAACAAACATTGACTAAATAAATTTCCATACTTAAACATCATCCATCACTTACTTCTAACAGTATTCAGTATATCAAATTATGAATTATTGAATTTATCATAATATTTTGATGATTTCTTTGACATTATATATTATCAAAAAAACAAACAAGAAAGTCATTGTTTATCTTATTAATTAAAAAATATTAATTAAATTAGACATTAAAATCCTTATATAATATAATATAGTTATTTTCTTATACACAAACTTATCAATTTTTATTATTGAAATAATACTTCTGTTAATTTGTTACTTGTAGTCAATAGAACTTAATCTTTATTAGATAATGGCTTTTTATTATTTCTTACTTATATAATCACATATAATATCATGGATTAGTTTTACTCTAACAATTATATTAAGAATTATGCTCATTGAGTCAAAAAAAATTAGTCAAAAAGTGTGGCCAAAGAAACCTATTTCAGAGACTATGATGACATTCACAATAGAAAAAAATAATTTCTATTGACTTGTGGCTGTGATTTTGTATAGAGGTATTGGGTAAATGAGTTGAAATCTTGATAAGGTAGTGAATGAGATGTGGTAGAGTGATTGGACATTTATGCTTCCTGAAACAGTTGTGTAGTGGGTGAAAATCACGTAAACATGCGTGTTGCTCAAATAATAAACAGATCTGACTGGATGAGATGTGGTTGAGTGATTGCACATTTTGGATGCTTGAAATTGTTGTGAAGCGTGTGGCAATCACGCAAGTATAAATGTTGCTCGAGTAATAGACGGAACTAAGTCTATTTTGTCAAATCCATGTGGAACAAGTTTACTTCCAAATCAAAGAAAGTTCTAGTCTAGTGGTTTTAATTCTAGCACGAAGTGTTTGAATTTTAGAAATTTTCAAGTTACTATTCCAAAGTTTTGCAAAAACCAAACCTAATTAAAGTACGTGAGGGTTTTTATCAAGTGAAAATTCTCCACTAGTTCGGATTTTTGAAACCTTGACTTAACAAAATGATATAGTTATCGGTGGCAATCAGGAGTAGATCTCCACCTTAGCCCCTTCAAATGGTCAAAGAAGTCTTGGAATTTCATATTATAGTTTAGTTCCCTAAACCATTCAAAAATTCCCAGTATTCTAAATCCCCCTTCAAGATTGCACTGTTCTAGAAGCAATATTTCTATTCTCTTAAATCAGTTTGCTTTAACCTAATGTTCCACTTAGTTTACTGCAGAAACCCATCATTCAAATTAAGTTTTAACAAAGAAACTAGCTAGGTTGAAAATAAATTAAAAGAAGAAGATTAAAAATCAACATGAAGAAAACTTAATTCAATCAAATAACATAGTTAAATTTCATATCCATGGACTACATATTCAAGAGGGAAAATGAGTTCTGAGTTCTACACATGATTTTAAACAACAAAATAAGATTTTCTTCATTAAAGTGAATTAAACACAAAAATTTTGAAATGAAAGAACTTGATAGAGTACAACCTTGGAAAAGCTCCCTCGAAACTCTCTTCCTTCTTCACCAAATTAACTAAATGGTACTTACAAATGACAAGATAAAACTCTCACAAATCATCCCTTAAAATTTCATGCACAAGCCCTCACAATACTCTCAATACTCTCCTCTCACTCTTACAAGTCTTCTGACTTCAAATGCACTGTCAAAAGAGTCACGGAAACATTTTGTATGAATTAAAATCACCTACAAAGGAAGTTCCAGGGAAGGAAAACAATCGCCTGCAAAGGAAGTTTCAGGGAAGGAAAGCAATCTTCCGCTTCTAGCAAATAAAATCAAATCTGAATCAAAGGAAATTTTGCAAGCACTTCGGAAATTGTGCCTCTATCTTCCTCTTTAATCAGGAAAATTCCCTTCCGATTGGGAGAAAATTTCCTTCCAATCGGGAGCCTCTAGCGCCGAACCTGTTTTCGCCGAACTCGCAGAAGCTTCCCGTCACCTGTCGCGCAGAACACCTTTGCCTGTTGCCACACATAAGACCTTTGCCCGTCGTGTACAAGGAACTCGTCTGTCACGGTGGCTTCCTTGTTCGCAAAAAAACCGCGATTCAACTGTTCGCCAAACGACTCCTCCCGCTCTGAACTTCTCCAAACCTCAGAACCTCTTCCTTGATGAAAATTTTTAAATCCTCCGAGCTCGCAGAACCTCTAGCGGAACTCCTCCTTACTGCGCCTAAATTTTTCTTTACTTCCCTACAACCTGGGTCTGATACAACTTGTTGAGAAATTAAGGCGAAAAAAAACAGGAATCGACACAAATCAAGAAAAACACAAAGAGATTTAACGAGGTTCAGCAAAGATGTCAACTTTCTCGGGAGCAGAGCGACGGCTTTCTTTCACTTTTCAGAAAAGAGTACAGAATACAGAATATGGGATAAGACCTAGGGTTACATACATGTCATTTATAACCCTAGAAAACCCTGGAGACAATATGTAATTGTCAAATTACCCCTGTACTTCACCCCTAACCCACATATGAAAACTCCTCTGATTTGGATAGAATCTTCCGCTCCGCTCCAGCATCTGTCTATTATATGGTATATGAACCATACCCAACAGATTCAATATTCTGAAAATTTACGGCGAGCGGAGAACAAGTAGAGGAATAGCACCGCGAAAAAACCCTTCACACAGTAACATATTCACTCCATTTATTCCTCATCGATGGCAACCTCCAGGAAATTTCGTCTCATTTTTCGTAAATGAATGCATGCTCTCGGTTCCAGCTCTAGAGATCTCTCGATGCATTGTCTTTTTAGAGAAAAATGTGAGGGATAAATGGTCTATTTGACACCTCTCTCCATTTCTAAATCCAATTATGACTAGAGAACTAGTGTAGTTTGGACCGTGTCAGCTACCTAACCGATCGACTCCTCTCCGCCCGGTCCTTCCTTTTCGAAGTCTATGAAATCCATTTTTTTTTAATCTACGACTTCATTTTGTCTACACTGACTGTCTGGCAATGACAAGTTTTGTGAGTGTCAAAAGGAAATCATCTTGAATGTTCATTTAATGAATGATCAATTAACAGTGGATATCGCGTTACCAAGGACCAAGCACCAACCAAAAAGTCTTTTCAGAGGAAAATGCTTTGGAGCCGACTAGAAAGCCCAAAAAGTTGCGGAAATGAAGCGCATGGAGCGCCTAATTGTGAAGTATCTTCATCAATTCATGCAATAATTTTTTTTTTTGTTTTAAAAAATTCTTTGCCCTTATCGCATCATTTCTGTCAAGAAGCAAGAAAATTGTAGAATTTAATACACACCAAAAAATGGTCTGCACGGATCTCAAGGCAATCCAACGGTTGTGTTAAAAGAACTAGAATGCCCCTATTAATCTTCTTAAGGTTGAAGTAATTATTTAATTTTATATTCTGTCTTCCTATCATGTATAAATAAGATGATCATTTCACGTAAAGAGGCTTTTGGGTTCCTCCTCTTATAACCTCTATTTTCAAGAAAGAAAATGGATCTACGAGCCGAAGAAACACCCAATTCGCCTTTACGGAATAAATTTTTCTCTTCACCTATCCCCTGCTTCGTCTATGTCTCTCTAAGTCTCTACGCTCTATTTTTGGACATAATCGACAAATTTAAATTAAACAAAAACTTATCGTACAATAATAAATTTTAGCTATAACAATGCGTGTAACAGCTTCATTTGCTGCACGCTATTCTCAGGATTTATGTCTTTTGCATGGTAGCTCTCGGAAACATAATTTAATCAGTGATGGGTGCCTTCTAGAGTATTAGCTCAGTCGTTCTCACTTTTTCCAAGTATTGTGTGTAGGTTTTGGTGAGAAGAAAAGACGATGGATATTATAATCAAAATAAAGAAAATAATCAGCATATAGATGGAGGTAGCAACGACTATATATTGCGTTCAGCATTAAATAATTTGAAATAAATTTTTCAATGAGATTAGCTTCAAAAACAC
>NEWO01000001.1:6167328-6183104 GCA_003013225.1 Phalaenopsis aphrodite
ATTTATAATATTATTTATCATTAATGTAAGAATTGTTTGAATTAAACTCGTCAGAAAAAAATTTCTCCCATCGTGAATACGCATTATCATAAAGGAATATACGTACGGATGCAACCAAACGGGCAATGAGGGCTTAGCTATGATACCCCATTGCCACGAGACAATTTAAGAGAAAATATTATATGCAGATAACATATACATACATTAATTGTATTGTAATGATATTATGATTATATTGTGGTGAGTATTACCAAATTCACACTTATTTGAGTCTACTCTATTCGCACGTAATATTTCTTAGTTTAGGGCATCTGCCGTATTATGGGTTCAAGGGTGCACTAGTTCCTCTAATTATAACTATCCTTATAATTCAAATATAAAATGATGATGATGATAAATTAAATACAAATTTATTTAGTAATGTTCAAACTCCATCTCAACAATAAAATTTTCTTATTATCGCAAACACAAGTTTTTGTTGATGTATACATAAATACGAGTATATGACTTTTTTTTCTTAGTTAAGCTCACCCAACCGAATTAGCTAAGTTGAGCCCACCTCCTGAAATGGCTGAATCGAGTCCATCTGTCAAAGTGGTTGATTGAGCCCACCTGCCAAAGTGACTGAATCGAGCCCACCTGTCGAAGTGGTTAAATCGAGCTCACCTGTCGAAGTGGTTGAATCGAGCCTATTTGTCGAAGTGATTATTCTCATTCTCATCAAAAGGACAGTCAAGCCATATGTGGGAAGTTAGCTAACAGTGAAAGCGTGGCATTTGTCAATCCCTTATTAAAGGTGCCACCGGACACTAGGGACTCAATCCTTTCATCCAAATACTAAGGAGACATGCATCAACAATATCTGATACCCACATCGCTATCTTTTCATCAAGACACCATAGAAAGACATTATACAATATATGATGTATTACATTGATTATTTTGTTATTTTTCTGCTTTTTGTATAAAAGATGAGGGAAAAAATAGAGAAGGGCGTCTAAAAGTCTCTCAATCTCCTCTTCTCTCTCTCTCTTTCTCTCTCCCTCTAAAATCTTGCAATTTAAGAATCCTCCGAAGAGTTGTACTCCTCAGACTTCTCAAATATAAGAATTTAATACATTCCCTAAGACTCCCTCTCCAGACTCTGATAAATCTCTCTCTCTCTCTCTCTCATCATTTATGTAGGGATGCTCTCTCCATCTCCATAGACATTGTTGACCTATCATTTAGCATATTTTGCAAAAAACAAAGAAGATCAGGTTTTTCTTACAATCCCCAAAGAAAAGAATCCACAAACTCAACAGCCAGAAACTTTGATCTTCCAGCCAAAAAATAAATCTCCAAAATTTTTACTAACATAATTACTCTTTTGTACCTTGATATAATATGATCTCCTTAACAATTCACTTCCAAAACCACCACTCGCTCAATGCTTTAGACAAATGCTACAGTCAACCTACGACAAGAAGATATTATGATATATTATTATTGTTTTTTTTTGTCTGAGCATAAATGCTGGCAAAAGCCTTTCAAGGCTGACAACATGGAAATATGACCACCTCAACACTCAACCATTGGGAAATCATAAAGTGAAAAAGCAAGTTCCTTGGACATAGGCCTCTTTCCGTCAAAAAATAATGAGTAGCGTGAGAGTCATCCCCACTGTAAATCTAAGCATTCCTGAATCATGATGTTATTCACCTGAGCCTTCTTTTCAGTTGCTAAAGGTTTTGCATTCAAAGTTTTAGATAATACGACAACCTTAGTCTATAACCCCCTCAATCTGAATCGTTTGGGCAAGCAATTCAAAAGCGTTCTTCGAATGTTGTTAAACTAAAAGAAAATTCTCATATATCAGCTCTATGAGTTTTAATTTGAACTCAATGCTCTTAGCCCTGAATTTGGTCTTCTCCAATTCGAACAATGTTGATTTTTTATACTTCTTATGCATAAATTGCAGTCAACTCTCTAAGGTCACTCTGAAAATGGCAGTTTGAGTGATAGAGTGAATAAACCCACTATCATGTATTCACTAAGTTCTCCAACTATTACATGAGGCCTCCATTGCTATGCTATAAATTGAGCGATTAGGTTGGGAGATTTAATCAGTTGCTCCATTAGACATGTTTATCCAAAAAAAGACTCATCACACATCCAATTTTTAAAAAAATCAACGATATCTTGTGTCCTAGATTTATTCATCCGAAACACTTGCCTTATATGTTAGAATCTTCACAATCAGACATCCTGAACGATGGCCCTTAATAAGTAGAAGGGGATGCCCTTTCCACTAGTTTTATCCTGTACCGTTTTAGTTGGGACTCTTCGATCAAATGATCGATTTGCATAGTTTCCCTCATAGCCCCTTTGCATTTGTTAATTCCCAACGAATACCAAAAATTAACTTTTAATTTGTAGTATTAACTTTTAATACTTATTGACCTCCCTTCTTTCAAGAAAAAAAAAACTATCATATTTAATGTAACAATGAATCCTCATCTTGACATCTGCCAATACGTATGCCCTTTAGCTATTTACATCTATCTTTCAACTTGTCTATTATTAATCCTATCTCTTTTAAAGAGAGCAACTGAGATAATTTAGACAATCACAAATTATCATCTAACATCATTCAAGTATTTCAAAACTCTAATTTTCATAAATAAATATAGGAAGATTTATATACACACCACACAATTCAAATGCATTTACATATCTAACATCTAAGCGATATTTTTTTACTTTTATACTGCTTATACTTGAAAATACATGTTTTACTTTAACAAAACTAATAACCATGATATTCTTATGTGACACGAAAGTCTTGAGTGTTGTAAAGGGTGGAATTAAAGTTTAGATGTAGATATGTAAATGCATAAGAATAATATGGTATATATATGTAAACGTCCCCTTCTAAGAAATTATATATAGTCCATGATTATAATGATGCATCGATGCATACTTCAAATATGTAAATATATTGTTCATAACATACAACTAGTGTTCATGGTCACTTTGTGTGAGATATGTAATAACTCCTTCTATCCACAAGAAGATTATAATACATAATAATCATGAACATTCAATATTTAATTTTAAATAACTAAAGAAAAAATGACTTATTATCAACTTAAATACAATTAAATGCGATTTTAACTTTGTTTTATAAATGAAAATAAATGGAAGAGAACGTGACGAGGTACAAGACAAGGGCTTGACTTGACAGCTTCAATTTCCATTAGTAGGTCCGTTGTCCGCTTAAATCTTGACGCCTTCAGGTTCATTCGTGCTTTGGGTTTCGACCGTTTCCATGTTCCGACCTCAGGATTCGTGAAAAAGTAATTTTACGGTCATCTAGAAAGGGCGGGGCCCACAGGACAACGACCAATTCATAAGGATGCGAACTCTCACGTGGACGCGAGTCCGACTTGACATCCATTAAAAACATCACGACTCTCTTCGCCTCAAAACTTGCTCATCTTAAATTTGTGATGATTTACTTTTTAATTGTTGTTTTGTAAATAGCTGCATAATAATAATAAATTAAGTAATTATTTTATTGTTGATAACACCTAAGAAATAAACTATAAGAGAGAAATAAACTGCAATGAACAGTAATTTGTATTGTTTATTGTCCCTTTTGAGGAAATTATTTTCCTATTTATAAAACAGAGGGTTATAATATCTGCAAGTGCATATTTGACCATGTTTAAATTGGGGCAATACAAGATATTTTTGATATTTTAAATATAAGTATGCCTTTCATTTGGCTATCCTATGACTCGGTCAGCTGAGGTCAGATGGTATTGAATTGGCAGGATCTGTTTGTCCGACTGTGTTGAATCAAGGTTGTCGTTTGACCCTTAGTGATATTCGGGTCGTCAAGGCTTGACTCGGTCGGTTTGGCTTTGTTGGTCGGCCAATATTAGGCTAGTTGTCAACTATTGATCTCTATGTAAGTAACTCAATGCGACGGAGCCAGGCAATGATATCAGGTGGAGGCTGAATCACTATAATCCAACTGTTAGCTTAATCCTTGATGAGGTGATCCTTCGGGATGCTCTATGTAGCTTATGATGGATAGTTCTCGACCCCGTATGAGGAATCTTAGGGGCGTCCGAGTGTGATCGATGATGTTGGATTCTTCTTTTGAGTTAGTTTATGTGAAGAGGCAAATTGATGTCCTCGCTCTACTCGATAGGCTTTAACCTTTGGTTGGATGGTCATTTATCAGTCATCCTTCAACTCTTGCTTAGAGTGGTTGCACCTGGTTAGACTTCAATATTTCATAAGTGAGCACATAGCCTTCTTGTCATACACTTCCCACATCTTCACTCAGCTCATTCCAACAATCTTTGGCCATTTCCATCCACCAAAAAATCCCAATTTTGAAGCTTAGAACTAGGACATTTTTCGGTCATCAAACCAACTCTACCAAAGCTTCAAATCAATTGTTCCAATAGCTTCACCACGCTGCAAAACCTCATCGCCCCATCAAAATCCCCCTTCCCTCCAACCTATAACCCAGCCCTGGATCAAACCCGAGCCGCCTCTTGGTCAAGTTCATACTTGGACATATTCTCAGAGGAACCCAACACTTGGAGAAGGTTTGCGGGACTCAGGATAAGCTTCTACAGCCAACCAATCGATGCCTCACCTTCTCCTTCTGGGCTAAGGTATAGCTTCAAAACTCTTTTTTTTTCCTCGGTTTGGATCTTTGTGAAGAGAATGGACATTCCATGCTTACTTGGCAGTATAGAAATGTTCTCCTCACTTAGATGAAGGCGTAAGACCAAACCGCACTCAATTTAATTATCATGTGAGATCTTAGCATTTTAGAGTGAACGGTTCTTGGGCTAGGGCTCATTTGGGGACGATAACTAGATGTCGTCCATTTTCACGTGTTTTAAATCAACGGTGGAGATCAAGTAGGATGGTGGATTGATGCATGAACTGCAGGCTGAAGAGGCAATGACGTGGAACTCGCAGCAAATGCTGGCGCGACAAGTGACTCTTCCGATCCGCCTAGAATGAGTTGGTATTGATGTTGTTAAGTTAGAAAATCGAGACTTTGAAATTTAACTAATTCCAGTAAATTAAACACAACTTCCAAAAATCATATCTTGGCGTAGAAAAATAAAAAAATAATAAATAAAGACAACCTTCTCCTTAGTGAGTAGCAGAAACCATTTTGGACTAAAAAATGAAAACATTTATTTAATATTTTATTTTAAATTTATTAAAAATCCAAGAGAATAATTAAATCATATAAATTTAAATATTGCACATTTTTACTTGAAATTTTGTATGCTTGTTCTTGATGTGTTTAGCGAGGTTATCTAAGTTCTTCAACGTTAGTGAACACTTCTAACCCCAAAAGCCCTAATTTTCTAATGTATTTGTCTCTGTCAATTTAAAATATTAAAGAAAAAGAAAATAAAAATAAAAAATATGAAATTAAATTTGATAGGTTCCTGGGATCAAGAAAAAAATGAAATTTTATTTTAAAATTAAAAAAAATATTTTTTATTTATTTTTCTTCCGACAATCATTTAAAAACAATAAAAATTAAAATATTTTTCAAAAAATCACCAAAATTGCTTCGATTGAGCCTCTGACTTTGGGAAACACTATAAAAATTTTCTAAGATAGAGAGTATGTTTTGGAGAATCAGATTAAATAACATAAGAAATTCACAATTAGCGGTTTAATTAATTTTAGAAAATAAATAAATATTAAAAAAATATAATTTATCTTTTGGTGTCTTAATTGGCTCTTGAGTAATTGATCAGTAAACTTTCATGATCTTTCAAGTAAAAAATGTGAGAGTTATGAGGTAGAAACTCTAGGGGCATTTTAGGAGTTTAACACCTTAACCCTAATTTAATTAATATTTAGGATAAAGCAGAGCGGATGTCATTAAATAATGATGATTAATTTTTTGAAATAATAGAAGCCTAAGGGTATTTGGGTAGCAGCTCATTCACAACAATTTCTACAATAGGACAAAATTGTAATTATTTGAATTGTTGCGAATAGAAAGAAATGAAAGCTTGGAAGATTCAAAGTGAGGGGTTTGGGTTAGGAAGTTCATAATTCATTAATTTAACCATGAACTAATAGAGAAACAAAATTCAATTTTTTTCAATCAAGATCAAGCACTTTTACAAAATTTTCCAAAATTACAAGTTTGCTCCTAGGTCTTAAGAGCTTAGTAGTGAATTAAGTTTGATCTAATATCACTTGATGAGTAGCTAATAAAAAAACACAAATGAACTTGAAAATTTTGAAAACACTACTAGCTCAAATCCAATCAAGGGTAAAAGTGTCAAATTCTAAGTTAAAGCACTTCCCCAAGGGGATTCTATTCACGTAGATCTCAATTAAACATTGAAGTCATCATTTGCCCTCACTTATGGGTCAATTAAGACATTAAAAAAATCAGTGCATTCTAAAAAATAATAATTCAACATGGGATGATTAATTTAACAATGTAGTAAGACCAAAATGAACTTGATATAATCTAAGAGATTCTAAGGTTGTCTATAGTCACTCTCTAAACACCCTTGCAAGAATTTAGATATTTTATAAGACATTTGAGTTTGCTACAATTTGTTCAAGAAAGTCATCGCCAAACATAAGGAAACACCAAGTTATGATTCAGGGCTCTCTTAATTAAATCACATCAATGAAAACTCCCGTTACAACTTAACCTAGGGCAATACCCAATGCTTAATGGTATGAGTTTGAACATTACACTCAAACTCTTTTACCAATTGGGGACATTTAAAATGGCTACGTATGGATCATCGAGATGGCGTAAGTTGGTGATCTTGGTGGTAAGAGCAATGATGTGAAAAGCATCTAAGTATGAGGGAATTATTACATATTCTAACATGAGGACCAAAGAAGGTCAAGGATTGACATTACTACTCCCTAACATTTATTATGTTGTTACCCTTTGCTCTCATGGGTAGTCCAACCCGACGATGTGCTGACTCATAAATGTCCAATTTTCAAAATACACATATATAATATCAAAATGTACTTTTTGAATGAAACTAATATTTTCTTATATATATATATATATATATATATACTAAAATTATTTTGCATAATAAATTAAAACTCACTTTTAAAAAGTGTGACTTTTGACAAATTCATGTGCTAGTCACATAGAACGGTTTAAGGATTGTCCTCCTATGATTACCTAGATGGTAGCCTTTTACTCTATGTTGGGTCTTACATACATGATGTGAATTTTTGCCTACGGAGTCCTTCGGGAAGAATTATCAAGGCTACTGGTCCAGATTCTGAGCTCACCCATGACTTAAATTCTTACCCCCAAATATAATCTTTTATATGTGACATCTGATTTGTTTGATATGTTATGTTTTCCACTTATCTCCTTTAATGTCAGGTACATCACTATTTTATTTTTATTGTCCTGACTCTTTTTGCAACAGCGGTAGGAAACCCAAGTACACATATTTACTTTACTTCTACCACGCTTTACTGCACTTTTACATCATTTTTAATTTAACGTACTTGCAAAGACTCCTATGGTAGAAAATAGTAGGACATATGCTAGGTCAAATCCTACGGTAGGCCACGAGACTCAACATTAATTGCATACAAAAATCCAAAACATCAAAACAAGGAGCTCAAAGTTGGCTTCAAGCGGTTAGAGGACCACTTCAGACGACAATAAACACTCAACAACAAAGTGAATCTACCTCAAGAAAACCTTCCTTTAGTTTTAAAAAACATAAAAACATATAATTTCGAGTTTGTTCCTCTAGTACGACGTAAATCCTCACTCTATCTTTTAATTTTTTTTTGCACTATCATATTGTGTAATATAAGTCCTAACTCTTTTCAGGATTCTGAGGTAGTCGTTCGTTACTGCATAAGTCATCCTATTTTCATAGGTTATTTGCATGATAGCATATAATGCAAATGTAAGCCCTAAATTTAAACAAATTTTTGAATTGAAATATTTAAATAATATCATCTATAAAAATGTAAAGCAAAATAATATAATAGTTTGGGAAGTCACTGAAGTTCGCCTTAGGATCTGTGACATCCCTTACTTTTCACTCATTTGGACTTCTAAATAACTGCTCATATTTGGTCCTTTCCCACTTGATTTTTTTGTCCAACATTGAAAATGTAACTTCAAAATATTGAAGACAAAACCATTGATCTTAATCGAGAGTTTTCTTAAGTGACTTCAGTCATTTGAGATGTAATTAACTATAAGGGTTTGCCCTTATAGGGAACTTAGAACTCAGGGAAAATAAAACATATCTAATCTTTATATTATATAGAAAATTTATTAAAAACACAAAAAAATGTTTCACAAACCAAATGAATGTCATAAATTATTTAATTTATATAATCAAGCTCGTTGTCAAGTGATGTGCTTACCTTTCAAGGTGATGATCATTTATAGTGTGATGCTCTGTTATTTAAACTATTAAATATTTAAGATCTATTCAGTCTCATATATATATATATATATATATATATATATATATATATATATATATATATATATATATATATATATAAAATTATTTTGAAAACACCAACAAATTCCAATATGGCGACCGACACTATAGTTATCGACCATTGTAAACCGTGGTCGATCATCCCTACTTGGCACATTCAACCTATGGTTGTCGATGAACATTGCTTGTAAATGTCATATCTCAAATACAGTTGTAATATATTGAAGGTTGGGTAATAACTCCTAGCCTCCGTAGCCTCCAACCATTGTCAACCAGCGCAATCTTCGCCACTTATTGTAGCAGATCACCGACCATGACTTACGAACGTTGTAGCTAGAATAAAATGGTTGTTTCTACCATCTATATTTTTTATGTTATATAAATATAAATGCAGTATTTGGTAAAAAAAATGTAATGTTGTTCTCCCTTATAGGACAGGTTCAGCCACCAACTACAACATATATGGCCAACTTATGCTATTGCAGCCACCAATTGCGACCTATGGGCCAACTAATGATATTGTAGTCACCAACTGTGACATCTATGACCAACTAAAACTATTTCAATCACCAACTATAGCCACTGTGACCAACTAACGCTATCGAAGTCATCAATTATACCCTTTGTGGCCTACTAATGATATTGCAACCACCAATTAGGGCCTATGTGGCCAACTTACAATATTTCAATCACCAGCTATGACTCATGTAGCCAATTACTATTGTTACTTCTTCTGACTACGACCTTTATAGCCAACTAACGATATTACAATCTCCAACTACAACCTCTGTGGCCAACTGACACTATTCACAGTCTACAGGCTCTACGACCTAATGTCATTATAGTCACCAACTATAGCATGTGTGACCAACTAGTGATATTACAATCACTAAATATGGTCTCTGTAGTGAACTACCAATTACAACATTTATGGTCAATTAAAGATATTGCAATCACCAACTATGATATGTATGGCCAACTTAAGGTATTGTAGTCACCAACTATGACATATGTGACCAACATCCAACTACGACTTTTATGATCAACTGGCGATATAAAAGTTACCAACTATGACCTTTTTTGCTAACTAAAACATTTACTATCACCAACTACAATTTATGTGGTCAACTACTACTATTACTTCTTCCAACTACGATCTCTGTGGACAATTGACGTCATCGCAGTCGCCAACTATAGCATTTGTGGCCAACTAATAATATTGCAGCATCTTACAAATGCCTTTATAAAATATTATATGTGCAACAACCAACTACGAACTTTTTGGTCAACTACCACTATTATAGCTTAGAACCACTATATTTGGAGTCAATCATCACTATTGTAACCACCAACTATGACATTTGTGACCAACTATTAATATTATAGTCAAGAAGTATATTTATTGTAGTCTGATATGACTATTTTGGCTAAACAACTTCTATTATTATCAGCTTTACAATTTCATTTTTTTCTAATTCATGAGATGAACATATATACTTACAAATACAATGGATTAACTTGTTTCAGCTAGACCCCGTGTTTATTTCTTTTTCTAGAAATTTTTCACGTAGAAAGTCAAGATAGCTACTTTTGCCACTTTTCTTTTATCTGAGTATAATGAATCTTGGTACAACGTTAAGACATTAAATTAGCAATCTACCGCCACAAATTTCTGTTCACGCAGCAATAATACACAATTCTACCCTATTATCATTTGTTTATAATTTTGCAATGACAATTATTTCAATTAAAATTGTCTTTTCAATTTAAACAAATCAGAAATACCTGCATATATCTTAACTTAATCTTAAACGCTTAATCTTTACAGATAATCCTAAATAAGCTAAATTCGTAGATCCTATTTTCCTCTAATTTAAGCCTTGTATCCGTTGCATTGTTTTTATCTTTAAGCTAGTCGATTCTCCAGCCTTATTTCTGCCTCAGTGTTTTACACATTTGCCCTGATACCCTTTTTCCGTTCAGCATTTTTTATTCGTGGCTCTGCACAACTCTTTCTTTATTCGGAATAGCATTAAGCACATGAAGAAGAAGGGAAGGGCAACAATGGAGGCCGTAGAAAGATCCCATCCGCACCAAAGCAGAAGTTCCTCCGGCGGTGCGGGTGACTTCTTCATCTGCTTCAGTGCCAGACCTTCTTCTTCATCACTCACTTCCACTATCTCTACCACCAAACGCGTTCCCTCCACAAAAGCCCTCATGAGCCCCGGCCGCGGCCGCGACCCATCGTCAGCGCCGGCGCTCTCCGCTTCTCTCAGCCGCCGCCTCCGCAGTAGCGGCAGCGTTAAGGGCGGCCAGTCCCCGATGTTCCCCTCCGGCGTTCCACTCGCCGGAAGGAAAAAAGGTTGCTCCTTTGAAGCCGCCGAGCCTTCCTCACCCAAAGTTACCTGCATCGGGCAGGTTCGCGTCAAGGCTAAGAAGAAGGTGAAATCGACAAAAATGGCGAGGTCAAGGTCGCAGAGAGGAAGGGAGTGCTGCCCTGGGAGGAATCAGAGTTGGGTTCATCAGCTTCCGCTGAGCATCTGCGAGGCATTGAGGGGTATTGGTTCGGAGTTCAGCTGTTTTGTTCCTTGCGGTGGTAGAGCAGCGAAGGAGAAGGGGGTAGCTGAGACGAGGATGGTGAAGTCGGCGAGCTCGAGTTCATGTGGAGCGGTAATGGCCAAGTGGTTGTTGGCGGTTCAGGAGAACGAAGAGGATGTGAAGAGGGGGGAGACAGTGGAGGTTGGGTTTTTGGTAAGGGAGAGGGAGGAGAAGGTGGAGATTGAGGAAATGGGAAACATGGGAGGGGATAAGGGAGATATTTTGGTTTTGGGTGACAATGGAGAAGGTGGAGAGGAGGCGGCCGCAGCCAGAGTGAGTGTCTGTATTCCTCCGAGGAATGCTTTGCTATTGATGAGGTGTAGGTCGGATCCTGTAAAAATGGCAGCTTTGGCTAACAGGTTCTGGGGATCTCCCGTTGCTAAGCCTCTATGTGAAGAAGCGCAGGTAGATGAAGAGAAAATGGAAGTGGATGAAGAGATAGAAAAGCATGATAGCAAGCATAAAATAGAAGAAGATGGTGAAAAGCCGTTGCTGGATCAGGAAAAAGGAGATGCTGTTAAATTTTCTGGAGTACCGGCTGAAGCAGTTGGCTGTAAAAAGACTACAGAAGAAGAAAACAGAGTAATAGACGAAGAACAGCAGCTGATAGAAGAAACCTGTATCGCAGAAGAGAAAGAGCTTTCATGTGGATCTGCTGTCTTGCAGTTAAAACCCTCGGAAGATGAAGCAAAAGGAGTGCAAAATCAAGAGAACAAATCGGTAGGAAACAAATCTCTTGGTTTGACGGAGAGGAAAGAAGAGAAAGCAGAGGGAATAACAAGAGTCATGGAAGAAAGAAGATTCGGTACAGCCATATCTTCCAGATCTAAGGAGAGAGGAAGGAGGCGCGGGAAGGAGAAGGATACCAAACGGCATAGCTTCTCCTCTGAACTCGACGCAAGGAGGCACAGCTTCTCATCAGAAAGAGAAACAAAGAGAGCAAGCTTCTCCTTTGACAGAGGGAGGAGATGGAGCTTCTCCTTAGAAAAAGCGGACTTGGAGCCAAACGACCATATACAATCTCTAGCATTCTCGGCTAAAGAAGCTTATCCGGAAGAAAAAGAACTAACACCAGAAGAAGTGAGGGAAACCGCTGGAGAAGCAGAGAGTGACGAGCTAGTGACTGCTGAGGAAAAACATGAAGCAGAAGAAGAGAAGAAGGGCGAAGTGGCCGAATGCACGGAGCTTCCCGACTGCCTATTGATGATGATGTACGAGCCTAAGCTCTCCATGGAGGTCTCCAAAGAGACCTGGGTCTGCGGTAACGACTTCCTCCGGTGGCGCCCTCAAAATCCCCGCAACCGGATGCCTGCGAAGCCCCCCACCGTCGACGACAACAATGCTGCGCCACCACCGCCGGAAAATGAGGCTCCTGAAGTCGCGGCGACGGTGGTTTTGGTGGCTCCGTTGCCGGATCCGGTGAAATCTCCGGCAGTGCAGCATAAACTGTCGGCTCGTCAGGCGGCGGTGGCGCCGTACGAACCGTTGGTGCTGACCAGGTGCAAGTCGGAGCCGGTGAGGTCGTCCGCAAGGCTTGCACCTGATGCTTGCTTCTGGAAAGAGCGTCATCGGCCCATCGGAGCAGCCGGAATCGGGTTCTGAGGCGGCGAGCGGCCGCGTTCCATGTGTTCTTTTTCTGTAATTTGTGGAGTTGTAACCGTAAGTTGTTTTTGTTTGTTTGTTTTAGCGTTGGTGTTCTAGCGTTTGCGGTTTAGAACTTGGTATACTTTCTTTTACTGATTTTTTACTGTTTGTGAACGGGCGGGGGTTGTATAATAATCAGAACAAATAATTCAAAGTGTCGTTTGCAGGATATGTTTTTATGGTGATCGGCGATTGGTGTCTTGTTGTTCTGTTTTTTATCATTTATGTTTGGTGTGGGGCTTATACAAAATTAAATTATAACCATTTTTTATGAAATGTCAAAATAATAGAAAATAGCGTTTAACAGGGCCTTATAACACTGAGTTGTCTTCGTTCTAGTTGGCATTGAAGTTTTAGGGTCCATTTGGGGCAGCTTGTCCGTTTCAAGATAAGCTGCTTATCCTGAAACACGGCCTGCAGGCCGGTCGCATGGGTAGACCCACGACCTACGTTTAGTGTAAAAACTCAAACACAGTTTCAGATAAGCTGTCGAAACGTACAATTCAAACGGTACGGTGACGTTTTGAAAACGCCGCCCACACTTATAAGCTGCCCCAAGCAACTGTCGATGGGCGTCTAATCTTAGTTGATTTTTTTAATGAATGCTAGATAATAAATAATAAAATTTACATATTTTACATATAAACTTAAACGTTTTTTAGTGATATACACACACACACACCAAAACTACCAACGCTAATCTCTAAAGAGATCTAATGACCAAGATGAAAGGTCGAGCAAGAAGCCGCATCTCCGTACCTGGGATTGGTTCGAACTCTGGAGATGGTTCCTCGTTTGGTAGCAGCAAGATATGAAAAAAGTGAGATGTTAATCATTCTGACAGTGAGTCTCATCGGATACCCCACATAAGTTGTGATAAGATCTGCCTAAGAGACATGAGTCCTGTAAGAATCGAGTCAAAAGGAAACTAAGCCACGACTCACTCAATGAAAAAAAGATCATGTTCGACCAACCAACCCCACGTATGGAGCGAACGACCATCTCACAATCGACTGCGCTAGTTGACCATGCCAAAAGACACCAATCAAGAACATCATGCGGCCAAGCACCTCGATCGACCAACGTGCACTTCATTGGGCACTTTTGTCACTCGGTCGGTCGCCTCAGTCGACTAACTTCAGGCCAGTCGACCAACCAATTACCACATATACTGAAATTCGAATTATAATGTAAATATCCGCCAATATTAAAATTCAAATTGTAATTCAAATATGATATAAATTTTATAAGATGAGGTTATTCGCAGTATTATTTGCACAGTCGGCGTCTAATGTTGTTTGCGGTGTTATTAGTGGTGTTATTTGTGTTATTACTAGACCTGTCGCGTGTTCGTTGATTCACGGTGTTTATTGTTGGAGTTTTTATAGTGTTATTATGGTGTTATTCACAGTATTATTCGCGTGTTTTTGTCATGTGTTGATTCGCAGTGGTTTGTGGTAGTACTCAAGTATTATTGAGGTGTTATTCACGGTATTATTTGTGCCTTTTGTCAGCCGTTGATTTGTGGTAGTATTCAGATGTTATTGTGGTGTTATTCACGCGGTTTTTAAAAAAATATTAATCTTTAAACTTATAAACATACTTAAACTATATATAATATTAAGTATTTAATAATATTGTTTTAATACATTAATATATAACTAAATTTATTTAAATTATAAATAGCTTTATATATTAATTTATAAATAGTTTTATAAATATTATTTTGTGTATTTTAATATAAATTGTTGAGAATTTTATGGCAAGGAAATGTAAGAATACGTTTAGTGTAAAAACTCAAACGCAGTTTCAGATAAGCTGACGAAACGTGCAAACCAAACGGTACGGTGACGTTTTGAAAACGCCGCCCGCACTTATAAGCTGCCCCAAGCAGACCCTTGGACTGTCAATGGGCGTCTAATCTTAGTCGATTTTTTTAATGAATGCTAGATAATAAAAAATAAAATTTACATATTGTACATATAAACTTAAACGTTTTATGTGATATATACACACACACCAAAAATACCAATGCTAATCTCAAAAGGGATCTAATGACCAAGATGAAAGGTCGAGCAAGAAGCCGCATCTCCGTACCTGGGATTTGTTCGAACTCTGGAGATGGTTTCTCGTTTGGTAGCAGCAAGATATGAAAAAAGTGAGATGTAAATTGTTCTGACAGTGAGTCTCGTCGGATACCTCACATAAGTTGTGATAAGATCTGCCTAAGAGACACGAGCGCTATAAGACTCGAATCAAAAGGAAACTAAGCCACGACTCACTCAATGAAAAAAAGCAGAACGATCACGTTCGACCAACCAACCCCACGTATGGAGCGAAAGGTCATCTCACAATCAACTGCGCTCGTCGACCATGCCAAAAGACACCAATCAAGATCATCATACGGCCAACTACCTCGATCGACTGACGTGCACTTCATTGGGCACTGATGTCACTCGGTCGGTCGCCTCAGTCGACTAACTTCGAGCTAGTCGACCAACCAATTATCGCATATATTCAAATTCAAATTATAGTGTAAATATCTGCCAATATTAAAATTCAAATTGTAATTCAAATATGATATAAATTATATACGATGAGGTTATTCATTGTATTATTTGCACAGTCGGCTTCTGATGTTATTTGCGGTGTTATTGGCGGTGTTGTTTGTGTTATTACTAGACCTGTAGCGTGTTCGTTGATTCGCGATGTTTATTGTTGTAATTTTTCGAGTGTTATTGTGGGGTTATTCACAGTATTGTTCGCATGGTTTTGCCAGGTGTTGATTCGCAGTGGTTTGTGGTATTATTTGTGGTAGTATTCAAGTATTATTGTGATGTTATTCACGGTATTATTTGAACATTCTGTTAGCCGTTGATTTGTGGTGTTATTTGTGGTAGTATTCATATGTTATTGTGGTGTTATTCGCGCGGTCTTAAAAAAATATTAATCTTAAATTAGTAAATGTTAAACTTATAAACATACTTAAACTATATATAATATTAAGTATTTAATAATATT